>JAVFBZ010184106.1:0-15095 GCA_032466195.1 Katharina tunicata
AATTTTGCATTGTAACCTTAAAGACCATAAGAATGTAATCCCTTTTCATTGGCGGAACAGGCGAGCTCTTTGGCAGCTATTTTTATATAATTTATATATACCTTAGTAAAGTTGCTGATACTGTAGTCCGAAATCACACGAAGAAAATCGAATCATTGTTCTTTTCTTCATATTCCATAGTGCTATCTTTGTGACCAGCTTTTACCTTTTATCTCGTTTATTTTTTCTTCTGTGGTCCGTTTGCTTAAACAACGCGGAAAAAAACACCTAAAGAGCCTAATTACTCGTTTTATTACAAAAAGCCCGTTTCCCAAACTTCCTGTCAACTCTTTCAGGCACGCCCCGTTAAGACGCGCTACACAGCAGCCAAAAACACACTCTCTTTGAGTTTCTGTTTTCACCAACGACGTGTTTCAGTTTAAATCTGACAACATGTTCTAAATGGTTGTAGCCATAAGTGGGACCGAGGATGATTGTTCAATAATGAGACTTCACAGACTATCAGTTTTAAGTGGGAAAATCGCTCAAATTGTTCCGTTTGTGGGGGATTTTAGGATGCGTATTTGAAGGCGCGTAAAAACCGTTACCCGGTACGCAAAATGAATCCGAGGAAAGGACTCCGACAGTCTGTCAGTTTACAAAATGATAAATATCACACGTCGAATTCCTTTCTTTGGATTTATTTTGCCTAACGTTTGCGTGGTGTAGAAGTTTCGCCGTTAAGAACTTGGTTAAGATGTTTATTTGATATTCATTCAGTCACTCGTTCAATGACCCTACCAACCGCCCCCCTACCTAGATGGTGGGCAGAATGGACTATCTTGTTGCCAAGCAACAAAAGTTTCTTCAGACGCCTTTTTATGATGTCAATGTTTACAGAACTTTTACTCCTATAAGATGACAGGATACGATGATTAAAGGCAATAAGCGACGCCAAAGCCTTGCTAAAGGTTTGATGTGCTCATTTAATTCTGTGAAGTTAACTCGAATAAATTAATTTATTAACGGTCGCATAATGATTCCATGACTTTTTCCAACGATACAACAACAACAATACCTTTTTTATATGGCTCCGCTGTATTAAAAAAAAAGAAGGATATTGTGGTGTAAACGACTTATTTTGACATCAAATGTAATAGGGGAAAAAGAAGAAATAGCACATAAAGTAGAAACTTAAGGTTAAGTCCTTTTGAATAATTTGTCAAAATTTAATATTGGAAATGGAATGTAACATATAGAATGCGGACAAATTGAGACTTCAAGTGGAAATACAGATGGAGGCTATTATTTTAATTTTATCAAATTATTTTGGACTCTTACTGTTCTGAAAAAATACCAGGTACTTTAAGGTACTTTTCCCCAGCAACTTTCTATCCATAGCTGGTAGACATAATACCTAATAAGTCTTACAAAGAAATAAGATCAATGTTCTTGAAAATAAATTTTAGTGAAAAAAAAAAATCTTGGAAATTGAATTGTGGATTCTAATTAGCTACTAAAGGACAACATTTTCAACTGTATGATTCAAATTAAGCATTCATCAATTTAGGGAAATCATGTGAATTGAGTTCAATTTGCTTTTATTTTCGTCTCCACAATTTGGACTGCAATGCAGCAAAGTGAAACAGTACTGAAAATTATTCTCAGTATGTGTGTGTGTTGAACTTTTACTTGTAAATTTAACAATGGCATAACCACACAATAGTTAATATATAGCCAAATCTCATTTCAGAAACGATGTCTATATGAAAACCAATAAGCAAACTGAATTCATGACTTTCCTTTTTAGATGCAGAAACTGAAAGAGTTTGTTTGCATGAAGTTGCTAAGTTAAACGCAACTGCTGAACTTGGACCACGCCATATTCTCCAAGTTTGTCATGACAGATGGAGAAAGCTATCAAAGAGATTATGGGGTATAGATTCAGACGAAAGCAATGGACAGGATTATACTACTGGATTAGCAGAATATGGTCACCTGATTGAAGTGACAAACCAAGCCCTTAGTCAAAACCCCTTTGACATCATAACAGGGCCTTTTAAAAATGTTGACAACAGATTTCTGATTGACCAGATACCACTAAAATACCCTGAACAGAAAATTTCAGTACGATACAAGTCTGGTAAGACAGAATGGTTAACAACTGTGACAAGGTTATTTACAGAGGAAGATTCACAACAATCAGCATCCAACAGTGAAAAATCTTCAGATATACTAGAAAGAGCTAAAAGATATAAAAAGAAAAAGCAGAAGAAAGCAACCATGTCTAGACAACAAAATCATGTGGCTGATGATGACATTGCTACACTAATTGCAAATGTAAGGTTTTACACACACAGATTATAAAAGTACTTTACAAGTCTAGAGCATTAATGTATTTAAACCTACCTCTTTGATGGTTGCTACTAGCAAGTAGTTTAAAATGCAATTTGTTTATCCTGATCAAATGATTTAGCATTGTTTGACTTACAATTAAAAAAATAAAAAAGGACAAAACAAATGCAGGGAAAATGATTTAATATTTTTAAATAAATTACATGTATTTCAACAGGACAAGGAATAGATGTTTGATTGATTGATTGAATGATTTGTGTTTAATGCCGTGCTCAAGCGTATTTTTGATTTTCACTAATATGATGGCAGCGCATTCCAAGAGTAAGCAGCGACTAGTGCAATCAAATAATGTGAAGTTACATCAAGTATTATCTCTGTTCAAAATATAATGTTCCTCAAGTATGACAGCATGAATGTTAGCTCAAAACATACTTCCCTTCATCAGAAGGCATAGATGTTGGATACCAACTGATTACATTAATAAACTACTGGAGAGTATGTGTTCAAAATCAATTGGTGATGCCTGTTCCATTAATATCAATTAGATAACACAATTTATAAAAGCTTCTTTAGTTAACAATTAGACTTTGCCCTTAAAAACTACATGACAAAGTAGTGAAATATCTATATTTTTTTTACATTTAATCAGATAAAAAAATCATTGCGAGTGCAGACATTTAATTCTATTTCTAATTAGGCTTATTTTTTTTTACCTTTTGTCATGCAGTTGGTGAAAATCACATTGACATTATGTCAGATCTGTTCAGCAATCCACTATACTTTATTTTGCTCAATTTCATTGTGTAAGTTTTAAAACACTCCGAAGTGAACAAGAAAGGTTTATGGGGTTATCATTTTCCACTGTTGCAGACTGGAAACGATGCATTGGTAGTGGACAGAACAGGCAAAATGAGCATGTCAGGTAAGTAGGCCTAACTAGTATAAATGTTAACAAAAAGTGCCCAATGAAATAACTGCAACAACAAAAAAAAGAAACAAACAAACAAACAAGCATAGTACCAAGTCTCAGCAATCTTCATATAATATTTTTTACAAGCAAACATCAAAGGCATGGCTTTGATACTTTCTGTTACTAAATAAAGTGAGGAATGTTCATGTGCACTACACAAGAAGTAAATAAAAATCATAAATAAAACTCCTGCAGGCAATATAAAGTGTCAGTATTGTCTTCATTCCAGTTAACAAGATGGTGAGCAACTGGCAAGAGCAGGAAACCAAGACAAAGGTTGTTGTTTACGACTCCATTAGCGATAGTGAGGAGTAAGTAAACAATGTTTTTATTCTTCTTCACATTCATACATGTATATCATTCAGATTATTAGTTTATTATAAGCTGTCCATTTTCTGTATGATATGTGCAAGTTTACAGCAGTTTATTATGTAAATTTCTTCTCTGTGTATCATATTGCACATTTAACGTCTGTAACAGCACAAGCTAACTATGAGAAGTATACCTCAGTAGACTAGCTCTCGTTCATTTTAATTTAGACCTCATAGGCTTCAGCCCTAAGAGTGTTTTTGACACTGTTTCAGATCTCTGTTAAGTAAAGATGAGATAGCTGGAGATGAGAATTTAGATACTGTACTACTGGAAAGAGAAGATAGACTCACCTGCTGGCAAAAGTTCAAATCTTGCTGCTGTGCATCAAGTGCTCAACATAGGCGTCTTCAGTCAGTTGAAACTCCTTTCAAAGTTTATGGTGGAAGATCATTGAGACATGATAAAGCATCAGAAAGACTATGGTTACCACCTAATGTGAAAATTATTCAAATGCAAAGGACAGTAAGGGCTTTTAAAATGCGCGACACACTAGCTAGCACGTAACAGCTATCTACTGACTGGATTTACAGGAAACTAATGAGTATAGCTGAATATACTGATGATAGATTCCTCTTATGCAGGAAGTACTAGCAGACTGGACAAAACACCCAGATTTGGTCCGAGTATGAGAGTTCAATGCGACAAAATTTGAATGTAAATTGGATACCAGAGTAGGAATTTCCTAACATTTTGCCAGTGTTATGTGGACGCTGTTGGTGAGAGATACCTGTGCCTGTAATGTTCCCAGAGATGAGGCCTGTTAGGAAGCCACTCTGTTGTGTCATCATGTTTTACCATCCTTATTACAAGAGAGGTTGAATCTGGATTATTTCATCAAGTGGGCCTCATATGAGTGAAATAACGTTATGAACAGTCCAATCAAACACACAAAGAAAATATAGTGGACAAAGTGCAGCTGACAAAGCTGTGGTACCTGTGTTACAACAGGGAATCTCACTGACTTCTAATGTAATGCTAACCCAAATGCTGCCGGTTGGTCGCATTAGGTTTGGTGCAATGGTTTTGTTGGTTTATTTGCCAGTGGCGACAGCGTCATTGGCGGTTTCTGTTACCTATTTGGCTGGTGTGCAGTCATATGAGTGAAGTAACCTTTTGTGCATCAAAAAGACCCAATCAAATAAACAATCGTATACATAAATGTAAATAAGTTTATCCCTGCCTTTATATGTGAATGTACTACACGAGACCTTCAATTGCTCAATGATGCAGTATTCATCAGCCAGGTGTATAGTGGGCTTTTAAAAATATTTGAATTAATCACAGGTAAAATTAGTACTTTAATCATCAGTTCTTTCAGCATAATGTATAATATAAACTAAGATTTCACAGAATCACAGAAAAGCCATACATTTAATTTTCTCTTTTTAGCATATATTTATAAATATAGATATATATGTACGGTTATTAATCTGATCATTCAAGTTATATTTAGTCATTTGTAAATACAGGATTTGCTAGTGTTTCTAATCAAATTACTATTTAAAAACTATCATGAACAGTCAAATTATTCTGTTAAAGGATGTACAAATGTATATTTAACTTGTTGAACTGTTATTTACTCTGTAAGAGTATGACTAATAAGTTTGGTTTTTATTTCATATTTATAATATTTGATACATAAATATTAAAATATTGAGAAAGAAATTCAAATTGTATACGTATTCCTCTATTCGTGTTTGTTACAATTAATTTGACCTTTTCTCGAGCTTGAGCTACTATGTATACAGCATGCACATATTAAACCGAACCTTATTTAAAGCTTATAATTTACCGTTCAGCCTATATCCAGAGAATTTGGGCAACAAGTGAAATAATGGTATAGTTTCATTTAATCTGTGGATCATAACTTTACAACATCTAGTCTAAAGTGTAAGGTCAACAACTTATGAAGTCCGACAGGTTTAAGTCTGCAGAAACAGAAGTGGTGTAAGCTGGTGTCAAAATCTCAGGCGTCTGTTTTGAAGCAGAAAGCTGCACACTCTGGCATTGTAAAGCAGCAGTCAGGTTACAATTCTGTATAAATTTGTCAGTCTTCATGGTGTTTATAAATCCCCAGACCAAATTTATTCGTCACAATACCCCAAAAATTGCAGAAAATTTAAACAGTAAGTATGACAACAATGCAACAATTTGTGGATTAGACTTATATGACGACAGACAGGAAACAGAAGCTATCCATAGCCTTCGATAAATTTGTATTCTGATTGGCTAGAAATAAGATGGTGTCGATGTTGGCAATCAAAATGGCAAGCCACACAGCTCTACTTTGTTTAGTGGAGTGATACCGATTTCTCAGTTTTAAAGATCTTTAGAAAGCTAAAGTAAGAACAGGCTTTCTATCCATAGTACACAATATCAAAATACGTCTAGTCTTTTTAATGATCACATCCAAGTTTTTCCCAAAATACTCTCTGGTGACCTTGACAGTTGATGACTGTCAAGATAAATCATTTTGACAATGTCGTCCCTGTGACGTCTTCCAAGTTTGAGACCAATTAAAAAATGGTTCTATCAGTGAATTGTTTGCACCCATTTTACCAGCAAAAATTTGTTTCTGTTTGCCTTTGACTTTTATCAAAGAAAATCAATAAATAAAATAAATATGGACCCCACACAAAGAAAAAGATGTGTACCAAGGCACAAAATCTTAACAGATAAACCATCTTGTTTGCAAACATATTCTTACTCAACTTGCATTCGCCAGTGTATATCATGCAGGAAATGGGTCAAATTGTGGTAAGGTCATCTGGAAGGAATCACATGCAACAGTTTCCCATAATCCTTCTAGAAAGGGTGATATTTATCATCTTGGTTATTGACGGCCTGTCAATACCCCAAATTATAAATATCATCTGTCCAAGTTGTTTCAAACAGACAAGGGTTTCCCCCCAAACACCGTCCTGACAAGAAAGGGATACAGTGCCAATCACATTATGTGTCATACTGTATCAAGTTTGACAAGATAGACCATTTGATACTACCAGTCACACTGTATTGACAAGTGTATCTTTATCAAGTCTATTTACTTATCATTAAGGTGGAACTTGAGGATATCTCACTTCTGTGACAACAGCAATGCATACTAAAATAGACCTTTCTTAAGATTGAGAAGAATACCAGCACTAATGTAATGACAGGCCATCTTTCAAGTAATGTTTCCGCAAAAAAATCTGCTGGCGAATGAATCGTCTAAATTTTACTACATGTACCAACTCTATTAAAATTATAAATGGAAAACAAGTTGTCATAGGATCAGTCCAATTTGAAGTCTGTAAAGTGAAGAAAAAATATATAAAATTGCGAAGCAAGACCATTTACTCGCATATAAACTTACTCACTACAAATAGCAAAGAGAGATAACTCTTTCTAGGTGACCAACAAGATGTCTAGTCAGTACCTTACAGTCAAAGACTCGATGATATGGTTAGATTCTCCATTTTAGAATGAACAGCAATGCTGTTCCATCTTAAGGGGGTAATAAATTAAGGCGTTCCCTGGAATTTCTTTTTATAAACGATTTTAATTTATATTTTATAAATTATTTTGTCTGGACAATGGCAATGGTTGAAATGATTTTAAATATTCACCAATAAGATATTTTAATCAAATTGATACATATATTCTCAGATAAATCTAAGAAAAAAGCCATCAAAGACAAGGCTTGTTATTTTAATATTCCTTGCTTGTATATGCAAAAAATTGTATCGTTCCCTCAAAAACTCTTCAACACTTTATTCTGTTTTTTTTATAATTTTATAATTCAAAAGTGAATTTAATTATATCTATAACACAGACTAAGTATATATATACACAAATGCAAAATTATGCAAATAAGATTAAATTAAGTATCAAGAAACTCATACATTAAATCGCTCTATGTCCTTGGACATAAACTGTTCATGGCAAGCAGGACACTTTCCACTGTTCGACCCCGCCATGAGTTTTGTGAGACATTTCTTACATAAGACATGGTCACATGACAGTTTATAAAGGTTAGGGTGATCTCCTGGTACTGGACAGTTGATACATGGAGATGATTTCGCTAAGCTGCTGTTAACAACATCAGTTTGCATGGAGAGTTGAACACTTTGGAATGATGGCAGATTACCTAAAGTAGCAAACAGAGCTGCATCAAGACTTTCTGTTAGCTTGGTTTCATGATTTCTAGACAGTATGTTTCCTGAAGCCTTTGGCTTTTCAGGTTCAATTTTCACTGATTTTGTTCCAGACACATTTATCAACTCATTATTTTGTACATGCTCTAATTTTCTCTTCAGAGCCCTTCCTTTGGCCTTGACAGTTTGATTTGTAGTACTAGTTGTTATTGCTGGAAGTGTTGATAATTCCTGTGAATCACATTTATTGGCCCTTCCCAGAACTCTAGGAACAGTTTTCAACTTAGAACTATGAGTTAATACAAAATGATCTATTCTTACTTTAAGTGGAACATTAGTCACAGGCTTTTTACAGTCATTAAACGGGACACCAGTGAATGGGTCAGAGGGAGGTCGACCCCACATGGCATCAGCATTAATATGTTTATCTAGAGTCAGTTGATCAACCGTTTTACCTGAAGGTAAGGTAAGAGGCACCGTCATTATATCACACGTGATTGGGTCTATAAACTCTTCAGGTATTGTCACGTCATTCTCATCTATTTTGTTGCAAATCTCATTGCTATCATAGCTCAAGGTAGACGATGATGAATTTGTTCGAGCCCTAGTACATGCTGTAGCAGAATTTTGATCATGTAGGTCTGAGACAGTGCTTGATGCAGAAACTCCTAGGTATAAAGTTGCTTTATAAAGCTCAAAAACACGTCTTTGGACAGAAATCGAGCATGATGAACTAGGTTGTCCCCAGATTTGCAAACATTTCAAAGCGGGCGAGCTTCTATCAACTGTGCTGACAATTCGAATTTTCACAGAACTTACGGAAGTTATGCAAGTTGACCTGTGGTGTCTCAGTACAGAATGTTTTTCTGATATTATTGGTTTTTGTTTAAATTCAGAAAACTGTCCACGAGGTCTGTACAGAGGATTATCAAAACATACTACAACAGCCTCTGTCATACGTTCTTTACCTATCAACATGAATACTTCATCATCAAGGTTACTTGAATTTGTTTTTATAGGCTGTTGATGTCTTGTTTCATCTTGCAGCCATGACATACCAAGTTTCTGGGATGTGAAAATCTCAAAGCCACACGACTTCTGCCTTCCAACGGCAGGATCAATTATGATGCGAGCTATATTCACTTTACATGGAAACTGTACTGTCACACAGACTGGAGGTCCAATAAATCTCTCAGTACGAAATCCACGTTGACTTTTCAAGAAATCTTGACCTGCTTGGAGGTTCTCCACACCGTAATCATCAGCACAAACCTTGTCACATGTCATTACAGGTTTCAGACAGGCATGACAGAAGTTGATCATCACAACCTAATAAAAGTATGAAAGAAATATAAAATTATGACTACTGCTAAATCCAAGTTTTGTTATTAAATGCCAATTATGCTATAATCGATACTGTATGTCACAGAAATTTACACAATTTTCACAATAGTGCAAGTAATTTTTCTTTCAAAAATAAAAATAGAATCTTGGAAAGGCAAAGTTAACTCCCTTGTCCTTGACAGAAATGTAAGTTATGTTTTGAAATTTAATTCGATCGAAAATCAATATGAGATTTTCACAATCATCGACTCATTCATTTACATTTGTCATAAAGTCCATTTTCCCTGTACTTACGTCTAACGGTGGGAAATAATACCCCAATGTTTTCTGTGTCAAACCTAAAATCCTGACATCTTCATGCAACTACAACAACGGTCGACAGAGGGCTTTCAACTCTGATATAAAGGGCGACAACTCTGGGTCGATTGTGTGAGTTGAGAAACACTGTTAGCACAGACGATATAAAATGATAGCGTCACACACAACACGTGGGTGAAAAGAAAGGTGTTTTTCGGCGGCGTATTTGAACGTTGGTATAGTTTTTGTCCTTGGCTATTGCTATCTTTCTACGAAAGCTCTTTTTTTTCGACCTTAAACATTCAAATAACAGTACAAAAGGTAGTGGATGCCTTTTAGTTTTAAGGGTCATGCCAGAAATTCTGTTTGATACCTATAAAACACAGGGACATGAATCAACTTACGTTTAAAGTTGTAGTTGTTGTTGTTATATATACTACCTGTTTTGTATACAGTATACAACGACAGCTAGTATACAACAACAACAACAACAAGTCCCTGTGCTGTAAACCCCTTTTGTACCCTTAAATTCTAACGATGTTTGTTTTAAATAAAATTTTCGGATATTCCAAAAAAGCCTACTGATACAAACGTTGTGTAAAATATGTAAAATCGTTCCCACATTTTTGTGGTAAATCTGTTAAAAGTACATTGAAATAGTACCGTTTTTGCAACTTGCCAAGGTGCTTTTTAGTTTTCCATCATATACCAGCAGTGCAGTCGTCATATAAATGAAATACACTTGAATACAAGGTCAACAATACTATTAGTCCTAGAATCTGGACTCATCATACGGTCAGTCCTAGAGTTGTGTGCCTGAAAAGTATGCAGTATATGCGGGATGGATTAGTCCCAGCAACTTTAGACTCTAAAGTTTCTGGGACTAATCCATCCCACATATACTGCATACTTTAAATTAGAGTCTTCAAATAGCAAGAAAATAAAACAAAAAAATAATTTTTAAGACTTACCTGACACAATTAATCTACAACCATCGGCATTAAGCGACAACAGTATATCAAAAATATTCCATACCGGTAGTTTTGCTGTATGAGGGCCGTTTCGTAACCCACTATAACCGACTAACTTTTGAAATGTCGCCTTGTCAAAGGATTTCGGGCCAAAATCAAGCTGTGGGCGTGTGATGACCCCACTTTGTGGGCAGTCTAATCTGTCTCCTTGGCTTTAACTCTGTTCAAGATAGTGTTGATAAATCGCAAGCTAGTGCATGGTGTTTGTCAATCAGTCTGACGTCACCAAGGAAGGGGAATCTGAATTCAGTGAGCGACACAACTATCAAATAATCAATAGAAATAGATGATGGATTTGGTCAATGAAAACCAGCGAGATCATTTGAATCTAGTGACTGCAGTGTAAAATGCTGTATTGTATGACAACATTAGCCTACTTGTTGCAACCGTAAAAAAAATATAATACACACATTAATCAAGTAAAAATCCATGCTAGTCTTTTTACCATTCCATCCAAAATTTGACTGTTCATAAGGTGTTATTACAAAGATAAATGTATAGTATGGTCATCACTGCCTTTATCTGCATATAAATACGTGGTCATACTGGCCCTGCTAGCCAGAGACCAGAATCCCAGGAAGACAAGAATTTTTTGTTTTCTCTACACTAACAATGAAATATATATCAAATTCATGGTCGTACTTCCGAGAGGCCCTATAGCACAGTTTGTTAGAGCACTGGCCCTGCTACCCAGAGGCCTGAATTCGAATCCTGTTGGAGACCAGCAACATTTTCTTCTATTTTTATAAACAATATATCTGTAATATTGTCATCTGAAAATGATAAATAAACAAATATTTTTTACCTACCAAGGCTAAACTGTTCGAAAGGGGAAACAACTCTTGATACTCTAAATGAAGTTACTGGATACACCTTTTGTAAAGTTTACCCTTAGTTTCCAATTACTGATTCCAAAGGGAACATGCCCTTTGGCTAAGGGGCCGAAAGGGCAGCATGTTACAATCCTAGTCACAATGTCTTTTTGTATTTACCAATATTATAGCATTGAAGAACATATAATTTTCAAACCCAGCAACTCACATTTTATGGTTGTGTTTATAGCGTGACTATTTACTTTTGGAGTACATAGTAGTCATGTAAGAGTAATAACACTTGAGCATGGCAGTACATGCATTCAGTATAAGAGAAGTCCTATGTCTTATCTATGAAAACAGAGGTTGCCATTCAGTGGTCTAGTACAAATCATGATTTCATAAAAAGATTCAATTTTAATTATGTAAAATTTTAATACAAAATATGCAAATAAAGTAATTAAAATTAATTTTTCTGTGTACATTCTTTATAATTAAAGCAATAAAGCAGTAAAACAATAACTTTTACTCTGAGCTACAGCATGCAACATTTAATATGTATTTCAGAGTGTTTGGCAAGTGTTATGAAGTTATTGTCTGATTGAATGACAAAACATGTAAACATAAGGTAAAAATTATAAAATTAACCCTAAAATCTCAAAATAAGTTACTGAAATTGTTATCAGATTAAAGTTCATGGCAAAGATTTTATATTTTGCTACTTGATTTAAATTATTTAATGTAATTTAATTTAACAAAGGCAGTTCCTTATTCAAACGAGTGCTCTCTAGTGACCAAAGTTTAAATCTGTCTGTTGTATTGTAGAGGAACATAATAAATTGTTTAAGTGCGCAAATTTTAGACATTTGATTGGCATTATTTTAAAGTGACATACAAGGCAGTACCTGATTCAGTTGTTAATTTGCACTAGCACATTATGGTGGCCAACTGTAAAATCTAATCGAGTCCTATAATAACATGCATGTACCTGTCTAACTGAGTCCTATAATAACATACATTTACCTGTCTAACTGCGTCCTAATACAGTACATTGAAAATTAAATAAGTGTAAACGTTTCAGACATCTAATTCGTACTGTTTGTTTGATTGAGCTTCGCAACATCGTTTCACAACTTTGCACATGCGGCGATGCCCTTCGCAACTTCGCACATCACCTCGCCTTACATGTATAACTAGGTTGTATAAGCATCGTCTTAACCGGCTTCCATACTATGCACTAGGTACAAGCGATGCGCAACATTATTTCACAACTTTGTAGCATCACTTTGAAAATTCTCTCATCGCTTCTCAACTTCGCACATCGCCTCAGCGTATAACTAGGTGGTATTAGCATTGCAATAACAGGCTTTCTTAAGTTTCTTATTGGTACCAGTTTTCCCTGTTGGCCAATGCTATGTTTCAATCTGACTGTGTCTTGTTTGTGCATGTCAATGTGAGTAAATTTTAAACACTTAATAAATATTATGTACCGGTAGTTTTTAACCCATATGTAGATACATCAACATAAATAAATATTAAAATAAGAACAAGAAAACATGCTAAAGCTTTCTATTCATAATGTTTTGTCTATTAATAAAACTTTTTAATGAGCATTTACAGAAATTTTCCAGCACTTTTACAAAATTTGATTTTACAAAATGCGATGTCTGTAATATTAAATGCATTGTGCGTTTATTATTCTGGAGAAGTCATTAATTAATATTGATAAGGCTGTTCATATTTGTCCGGTCTTTCTGTAGGCACGTTTACAGTGGAATTTGTATTGGCTGTTAAAATGTGATGTTGACACCTCAGTGTTTACCAGCTGATTGTGTAACGTTACAGGAATGTGACAGGGTTAGAAATAGGATTTAAGTTTATTGACAGGCTGTCCGTTTATTTCTCCTTTTTGACCTGGCCAGTCTTAACCTCAAACTTGTTCCACCTTACACCTTGACAAGGTTAAGAAATGTGCTGTGAATACATGCATTTGTCAGTCCAGAATAGTATTCAATTTCAACCAGAAATAGTCAGAATTTTAGTCAGTTAACTTTGAAACAAAATTCTAAAATGATCTTTTCAATGTTAAAATTTTATACCAGTAAAGTTCAACTCTAGCGGGTGTAATTTGTTCTTCAAGATATCCAAACTGACCTCTTACTTTTAAAAGTGTGAAAATCCTGGTAATGCAGCAGTGGTTAATGTAATATTGTGTAAGATTTTCTCAAAATCGTTTACTAAGCCCTAATAAATAATCTCTGATTATTCAAAGGATATAAGTACATTAATACTACTGTTACTTCCCAAAATAAAAATGTTGAAATTAGAGCAAAGAATGGGAAGTGTTTATTACTGTTCTTTTCAGCATTGTAAATAAATTCTTGTTATAAGTTTGTTTGTTTACAAGGTGACCATAGCTATATATGTTACCTTTATACTTCTTAAACACAGTTGACAATCAATCGGTCAGTTTGACTAAAAGTAGTCAACATATTGAACAACATAAGTCGCTATTGACTTAATACACCAGTGTTAAAACTTGATTTAAATCATAACAGTTAGTGATCATTATAGAAAAATCTGGTAGGCTTAAATTTTTAACCCAGATATGTATATGTGATTTCCATTATTCATTGCATTGTTCCATATTGATTTTATATCAGATGAAAGTATAAAGAAAATGGTATAATTAAAAACTGTACAAAATTTGATAATTTCAGTACCTGTGTATTGCCAATAGTTCTGATATATGTTTGAAATCATCTATCGTAATTCAAGCTAAAGGTCTAGTATAGCTTTGTCTTGTTAATGAATATTAAATTTCCCATTTGTCAAGCTTTGCGGTCACATTGGTTTGCAATGTGATCACAGGGGCTCGGCTCATGAGTATTTGTTGGTAAACACTGTATTGTAGTATAGATGTCAAGTTATTATAATACATATATAAAGACAGAAGGGAGGAAAGCTGTTCCCTCTTGAATGGAAAATATCTTATTTTATCTGTGATGGAAAAAACACAATCAGCTGCACGCCAACAAAGGTGACAGTGATGGAATATGTAATTAGTTCCAATCATCATCAGGGATAAACATAATAAGTATTAAACCTACACTGAAATTCCCAACCATGGAATATGGAATATGTAATGTTTGTGTAATTTATAAATTGGTCATAATTTATCAGTCAAGATCTTAGATATATCCACACAAACTGCCATCAAATTGACATAATATGAGCGTATTATTACAAAAAGTGTTATATTTTGTCCTTTTATTAAATATAAGTCATTTTAAATCTTATAATTTTTACAACAATGATCTTTTGGCTATTCAACTTATAGCAAAGTCCCTGAAGTGAAATGATCATTTGGTTATTCAATCAAATTAGCTCAAGCTTAATTCTCAACCAGAATGTACATTGTGAATGAGGACAATCATTTTATAAATCTAGATGCACTGTTCCAGGTGTGAATCAAGTGATCAAAAAGGTTTCATTTTAAATCTCTCAGATTTATTATTGACTGGTTATAATCAAGTGTTTATTAATTAATTGTATTTTTCAGTATACATTGGAATCTACTTTCGTAGAGGACTATCCGTTTTAGGATTCAAGATGCAGTATTCCAAGTGTAGGCTAATGGAAGAGTTATAACTATTTATTTATTATGGTTGATACTGATTTCAAGGTTTCCGTCCAGGTAAGAAGTTTATATATCATGTATACAATATATATTTTTGTCAAGAGTAATCACACTGGCACAGGGATATCGACTAATTAAAGCCGAGAAATTATCTCATAT
>JAVFBZ010184117.1:444-7944 GCA_032466195.1 Katharina tunicata
TTCCATTCATTATGACTTGTTTGTAAACAGACCCTGCGTTTCCGTTGAATACCATTTCCATTCATTATGACTTGTTTGTAAACAGACCCTGCGTTTCCGTTGAATACCATTTCCATTCATTATGACTTGTTTTTTTTCCTTAGACATTTATATAACTATATGTTTTTTTTATGTTATATATGTGACATGTTTTTTGTTGGATAAATAAAGAAATTAAACAGCGTTTTTTATAGTATAAACTTGGCCACTAGCGCTGCCCCATCTTAAATAGCGGCATCTGCTTTATTCTAAGTAATCCTGTGCCCTTTGAGCCGAGTGTCCGTGAAAGTTTGACAAAATGTTCCCAAGAAGGCTGATTTTTTCAATAAATATTGAAGATATATGATAAATATTGCGGGATACTCTCGTTGTATGAGGGTGGACTGCATATCAGTCTCGCTCTTCGAGCTTGATTGATACTGCCGTTCGACCTCAGACAAGTCGAGCTGATACATAGTCGCGTATCCCGCACTGTCATTATAATCTCTATTTATCGTATTACCCTGCTTCTATATGTCATTCAAGTATCATGTTGTCTACAAAATCTCATAATACCTTATTGAAATTTTCAGTTTAATGTTATTTGTAAACACATGTCTGACACATCAAAAAGCTTAGTCTATAGAAATGTAGAGAACCTGTCTGATATTTTCTCTATTAACACAGGGCCTCAGACACAATATGTGCTCTGTGTATTTGTTCAGTTTTCTCCCTACCTGATCCTCAACCTGGGTCAAGCTGACCTTGCTTTGCAAAGCACAACTAGAAGCTTTCTCCAGCAACACCCTAGGTGATACCTTATAAAGCATCAGCTCTTCTATAAAAGGAAACTCTCCTTTCTAATATTAAAACCTATATGAATGCCAGGGTAAACAGATCACAAAAGGGTACATGTTATCAAGGATGAGTGCACACCTAATCTTGAGATAGTTCATGTTCAGAGCCTGTTATCACTATCACAAAGCACCCATGAAGTGGTTATTGAAATGTTTAAAGAAAGATTGCCTGCTTTATATATTTTTTTGCTTGATTATGCAACAACAAATTAACAGGAAGTATTTTTTGGTGTTACAGAACAATATCAAATTTTGCCAGAATGGCCCTGGGAAAAGTGTAATTTTATTTTCCATCACTGCCTGAAGTACCTCTTGCACCATAAAGTAGACATTACCTGTACATCATCTCCTTCCTGACAGCCAGCATGAATTATCTTAGAATTAGATAAGATATCAGCAAGAACCATAGTGTTAGCCAGAGGGATGTCTCTGTGTCTTTGAGGCACCCATAACCCATTTGAGGCACCAAGTCTGAGTCAAATGTAACATAGGGAAAGATAGGGAAAATGTCAAATGAGACACCTGTTTCTTTGAAAATAGTGATTTAAGACACCCCGTTTTTGATTTTTGAATAAAACTATGGCAAGAACTATCTTACGAGATCTTAATTATCTAACAGAATTAATTATCTTGGTAGATATTATATTGCACTTACACCCACATCTTCGTAAACGCTAATAATGACCAATGACCATGCTTTGCTTGACCAGTGCTTTAAAACTCCACATATTTGGTAAATGTAAATGAGTTTGCAGGCTGCAGCTGCATATTATGATTGACATTGAGGAGTTCAGCTGGTAAAATAATAGTAACAACTCTGAAGAAAGATAACCAATTATTTTTTTGCTCTGTGTTTTGGTTTTTCCAATAGTACTTGAGCCATTAGCATACATATCAATGTCACCATTCTGAATTAAATTGAAATAGAAACTAAATTATTAGTGGATTTTTTTTTTCTTAAATTTCAAAATGGGTCTGAGTATCTAAAGTAAGTCACTCAAATACATGTACATATATAGATTTCTACATGGAAATTTCATAAAAAATGCTAAAAATGTGTAGTGTGAGAGCCTATGTATTACTATGAATATCTTTCCCTTCTTTTAATTTAAAAACAAAATTGCCGATTTTGATAAATTAACAGATTCATTGTAATACATGGGTCTCTCGTTGGTTAATCTCTATTTAATGTCAGACAAAATATGTACATGCACAAGGGTGCTATGTAATTCTAATGTAAAAGACGGTTCCTTGCCACTTCAAGCTAATATCTAACTTCTGATGTCTATTTTCGGATATAACAGCAGAAGGTCTTTAACCTGTTCCAATATACAGAACCTATAATTAATTTCTTATAAAATTGACTCCAGATGATAATTTGTTGAATAAACTGAAATGTTGAGTTAAAGGATTGAATTATCTTTCTTCACACATGTTAACACACTTTGCAGGAAAATGTACATGTTCAGCTTATCTCAAAATTTCTTTGTTTGGTTACAATTTAGACATGAGTCACATGAATCATTCATTGTCTAGTTATTTCAGAATTAAAACAATGTCAATGATTTGCATTGTAAACTATATAACAATTATTGCGTTTTTTAAGCAAAGTGTAACTGCTCAAAACAAGGGACTGACTGTATTTTAAAGGTATTTTTTCTTCATAAACGCACTGTGATTAATTTACCTTGACAGGAATCTGCCCAAACCAGAATAATTTTCAGTGCAAGAATTTCACCCAAACCTTTTAAAACTCACAGTTTGAAAAAAGGTCAATAAAAATAGAAACGCGACATATACACTGTAAATTAATTATGGCCCTACTGTCTATCATTGAGCTATCCTTAGTTGGCTAATTAATGATACATGTAAATTGTGAAGATAAAATTGGATTAATATTAGTTGAGTAAAAAGCTTTCGTACATGAGGAGGCAATCTACATTGAAGACCTGTGTTGTAATGTTTTTCGGCATAACCTAACAATGCTTATGACAACCTGGACTTGCACAGTTCAATTTGTCTTTGCTTTGCTTTTAAAAATAAATTAAATCTGCATTTAGATAAAAAGATATTTAACAACTTAAAATCACTTTATAATATTAATACAAACTTCATTTCATAGCTGAACTGACAAAAACTGTTGAATCATGGGACTTCTGGGTAACCTATAAATCGGTAATTATAAAGTTGGCTCAGGCCCAACTTGGCATTATTTTATTCATATGGCCACTGGCCAGAATGTTACTTGCCGATAGGCGTAGCATTTATTTGTTTGTTTGTTTGTTTGATTCCCATATCTCAGAGATTGATTGATTCATTGGGGTTTAATGTTGTACTTAAGGTTATTTCACTTATATGACAGCGTGCAGGCCAAATTGGTGAAAGAAACCAACCTAAGCGACGCCAGCAGCATAGAAGACGCCACAGTACATTAACAGGACACCACAACGTCTTCCGGATTCCCATTAGCTCAGAGAGCACCAGGGCTAAGAACCTTTCACATAACCACTCAATAGGAGCAGGATAGTACCAACTTTTCACACATTTTTCTATAATGCAACAAACAAAACTGACAACCTAATGAAGAAAGAGATGATCAGGTGTTACAGGAACTTACAGGTCAGTCAATTGTCAATCGTACATGAGATGCTACCAGTCAAATCCTCAATATAGGTAACAGGCTAGAATTTCTGATAAGATACTTCAGTACAGAAAACATAATGCTAGTTTAGTTACTGACTAATGATGCTCATTATAGAAGATACACATGTAAGCAATACATCACACTGCCACAAGATCCTTGATTAATTTCTATTTCTAAGAATTCGAGAACAGTGGGTATCAGTCTGCGAAGCCAATAACTGTTACTGGACAATGATTGATGACCACTTCAACTTAAATCTCATCAGGTGTAGCGACTATGCTCATTAAAAAGAGCAACACTACAACATGAATTCACACCGACGCTTACCTGTAGTGTATGGAGAATATATAGGAATTTCAGTCAGAAACATACAATGTACGTCCAATTATGTTTACATGTAATTAGCAGTTGGTGTGATGGACGACTGATTAACAGAATTATTAATGTGACAAAGGTTTAATGCATTGCTACTGTTGGATATAATTAACTCTATATTATAGTGGTTTCCTTGCAAAGTTCTTCTGTTTGATTGGGGTTTTACGCTGTTTTGTCGCCGTACTTAATTTCACCTTTTATTCCTTTGGTTAAATAAATCGGCAGTCTGCGCACCTTAACTAGTGTGATCTCCGTCCAACAAACAAATTTAAAACATTTTTAAATATTTCCGTAAAATTGATTAGAAAAAAATAACAATGTCAAACAAAGTTGAAAGCCTGAGCAAAAAAAAATAGCTCAACATGTTAAAATAGAATTTGATCATATATAAAAAGCCACCAGCTATTAACAAAAAACTAAAATCAATACAAGTATCACCCGAATATGGAATTATTGCTATTCAAAGCATGGCTTACAGAAATAGAAGCCTGAATAAATAATGATTTTGTCGTTATCTGAAATTATAGACGAAATCTGAACAGATGTGTTAGCATAAAGAACATGCATGCATAACTTCCCAGCTTACAACCAGGCAACAGCTTCAACATCAATCATATTGATTTCCTCGAGAGAAAAATTTCCCTTGCCCAAGATAGAGATCAAGAACATGGACATTTTGGAGATAATTAATTTCTATTAGCTATGCTCTTATGAGTCATTCCATATCCTTACAACGCATTGCAACTGATGTAACTTCAATAAAAAGGCATAATATTACACAATATGGCAATAGTGTAATTTTAAATAAATGCAAAATTATACTTAATTTTTTTTTTAAAGAAATGTGTCTTGATCCTAAATGTATCTGCAGATATATGCATGTGTCTAAGAAATATAAAGAAAAAAATAATTAAAAATAAAATCACATGCTGATGTAACAAAGACTGAAATGCAGTCATCAGTTGCTTTATTTCAATCTTGTTGCCACCATGTTGGCATCTTAATTATGTAGGGAATGATGTGCATATAAATCTAATCTGTTTCTAGCAAGTTGATCTTATCAAAAAGATGAAACTATATTATTATTATTTTTCTCATGAAGGTTATAATATCCATTTATATAGCCATCTCCACAATTTCAACAACAACCCTAATGATACAGAGATAGAAAGATAATATTAATTGTGAAGATTCTTAGACGTCCCTGAATGGGCCCATATGGTTTACATGTAGTACTATTTTACTTGAATGTAGGACATTTTACTTTTTAGAGAGGTTAGTACAAAAAGATCATTGATGACAGCTGATAACAAATTAAAATTATTTGCATGTTAAAATTATGCGTTTTCACTAGACTGGGAACACTTACCATTGTGTATATTAGAAATCAAACTACGGTAATATACTCTAACTGTACAGTCTGAAGAAAATGTCCCAGCCAAATAATAAAATATAGAGCCACTATTTAGACTAACTAAAAGTTTTAATACCTTACTGTTAATTTGGTTTGACTTTTCCACATATATTATAAAAAAAGAAATCTATCATTTCATGGACATTATCTTGGGCTTAATATATTTGCAGTGCCAATATGTTTCCTGGAACCAAATTGACACAATAAACTCCACTGAATGTGTTGTTTCTAAAACACATATATGCAGGCCAGATGTATAAGGGTGTGAAGGGGGCAATAGCTCAGGGCCCCATTCCAAAGGCATAAATTTTAAGTAATTTATTGAATGTTTAAGTGAGAATTTGGAACTAAAACTTACATTTTCTGGTAACTTGAAGTCTGAACTCCATACAAATTTCAAAATTGCATGTCTACACGTTGTACCTTTTGCATAAAATGTAGTTTTATAAGTTGTAAAAGGGGTCAAATTTGTCGATCTTTTTATAATAGGGTAATTACTTTTTTGATTTAAAAAAAAAAGATAATAATTATAAAGTTAGATCTATTATTAAAGAGAATTACCAAAGTGCGTAGAGGGGTCATTAGAAATGAGGTGTACATGTACTATTAATTTAGTTCATTTTTTTTATTTGTCATGTAATTTAAATCCTATGTGAATGAGGGGCCTATCAGCCGAAAGTGCCTCAGGCCCCCAAGGTCTAAATCTGGGCGGTCCTGCATATATATGTACAAATATTTTTTTACTTTTGTTTGCATGAAGTGTTTAATTTGTTCTTCACTGTCAGAGCATTAAGGGCATTTATAAAAAATGATGGCAAGCTTTATTTGAAATTTTTTATGTCTATGTAATAAAATTATTATAATGTATCATGTGCTACATGAATGTCTGTCGTTAAGTACCCAAAAAATAATAAGTGGCAATTGGAAAAAATAAAATAAAATGGAAGTTCAAAAATGTTTAATTATACATTTGTTTATCTAAAATTTCTAGTTGTTTGCAGTTCTTGCGCTGTCAGTACAAAAAGGGTGATTGATGGTGACACTGAACTGACACATAGGTGGCAATTGAAATAAACTGAAAATTAATGTTCCAAAAAGTTTAATTATACATTTGGTTATCTAAAATTTCTAGTTGTATGCAGTTCTTGCGCTATCAGTACAAAAAGGGTGATTGATGGTGACACAAGATGAAGTACAGAGAGAAGTTAAATAGAATTCTGCACTATACTATAACCAGGTAAGAAATTAAGTGATTGTCATGTATCAGATTTATGCCCATTTGACATGTATGTCTTTGTAAATAAAAGAGATGTGTTTATTTATAAGAAAGCAAGAGAAAACCTTGATGACAGAACTGATACAACACTAAGATGATGAGTTTATATTCCTGTAATTTTTTTCTCTTTTCGAGGCTGTCGGCACGCCAAGAGTTGCCTTCAAAGATAACTGCATCAAGCGGACAAGTCTCAGAGTACACAAGCTCACAATGTGAAATGAATGTCTTAAGCCACAGTGGGAATGTGGATATAAGCTGGAAAGGGCTGTGTCAATTGGGCTCATGTGAACCGACCTTCACACCATTTGCACAGGCATGGTTTCAAGGTGAACAGGAAGTTACAATGCTTCACAATTGCCAACGGGACATCTTGTCAACATAAGAAAGGGCTCTGTGTAAACAAAGACAGCAGCCAGCCGTTTTTGTTTTCTCAATATCTTCAATGTCACATGCTCACATTGACTTTTTTTTAACCACTTACACAAACATGTTTGACTTGTCATATATATATGACATAACAAAATATTTTCAGATAAAACAATTTGGCAAGATTATATAACAGAAAATCATTAAATTATTATAGATTTAAAATTTTATTTTGAACCTAAAGGATGATTTAAAAACACACTGTGATAATCTGAGAAAAAAATAACACATTTTTATTTCACACACCTTTATTTAGCAATACAAATAAATTATTTTTAAATTGAATTTTTTTAAAATTAGATTTCACGACAATTTTTTTTAAAAGTATGCAGCTAGCAGCTTAGCAGCAACTGTCAGTCAGTCAGATTGATATTTCCATGTTTTCAGCTGAATTGTCATAAATGGATCAGTAAGCAGAGTCCTTGACATAACCCCCTTTGGTGAGTTATGTAATTGTCTTGTATATATTAAGAAATCATGACCACAACAA
>JAVFBZ010184117.1:12944-15095 GCA_032466195.1 Katharina tunicata
GCCTACAATACAGGTAAAAGTAGGCATGTTCATCGATCTCAATATTTTTAGTTGTATCTGAGACGAATATATTTTGATCAAGACATTTTAATTCATCAAATATTTAGTTCCAAGCACAAGAATCCATTTTAATTAAGCAAGAGCAATATAATTCGTCTGGGAGGGCATATTTGTCTGAAATATTTCGCCTGAACCGCAGGAATTTCTGATAAATCACTGACATATCAATGTGGCAGTTAACTTTACACCATATTTATTCATTTCAAGAATTCTGCTGTAAACTCCTGTGTGCCACGATTAGTAACGTGACAAGTTAATCTATGGCATTCGGAACAGGTCTCCGAAACAACTTTTCTTTGAAAACTGGTTAACCGTTTCTGATCAGATTGTCCGAGTTTCCAATACAAAAAAGTAGCCTACTTTGGATTCTAAATCGCTCTCGGGTGGCCATAAATATATATATATATTTTTGTTAGGATGAAAAACGATTTCATGGACTGTAGAGGTGGAGCTCTTTCCACAGGCTTCTGACAGTATTTTTTTTTAAATTGCGCTATATACGCAACCATGCAGGCATAGATCTTCAGTTAACAACCCCCCTCTTGCACAACCAAACTAACGAAGCAAAATTTCAGGAATTCTTTTTAAGTCTGAGGGATCCAGAGGTCGTACTACCTGTCGTTGGGTCAGCTTCTTCGACCATATATATTTCCTGATTTCTTTGAATGGCAAACCAAAAACACATAACTATGTGAATAGCAACTTCCGACGTGTTTTGAACGCAACGTTTCGGTCTATATCCCAAAGAACGGTTACTGCGAAGATTCTTGAATCATTTGCTTGAGAACGGTTTTAGCGTATAGACTGAAACACGTATTCAAAACGTCAGAAGTAACATGTAACTGTTCTGTTGCATCGAGACCATCACCATTAAGGTCATTTTGAGTTCATCTTCTTATCTTCTTGGCACTTCTCTATATACGAATAACGAGAAGCGATCATAAAAGTTTTCGAAAAAGCCAAAACGATAATTTAAAGTACGTTTACTCTCTTGTTATATTAATCGTTGACAGTTGTGTTTTAATGATTTTGTTTGGATATTTTCATGAAAAACATTTAGGTATTCTAGCGGTAGCCCAGAAAACCAAGCTGTCTGGGTTGCGAATCCTTAAAGAAAATTTGGTTCATAAAGGAGGCTGCTGGCATATAGCTGTTGTTCTTGTAATTGACAACACACGACAGACTCAATTTCATTGACCAAATTGAAGTAAGAGAACCTTACAATAAGTTTGACGAAACACTTTCGTTATTTTCAAGGGCTCTTTTCTCTTCACAGTATATTCGTGTTTGGGATAACACTCTTTCTGAAAAAAAAATCACAAATTTGTTCAGCTATTATCGGTTCAGTCCCACAGAGTGTTATCCCAATACACAATGCAAAATACTGTTAACGGACACTTTCTAAACGACACAGAAAAATAGTTATCTTCTCTGTTGAACGTGGGATATTGTACATATAAACCTACTATATCCCAGTTTGAAACACCCTGTTTCTGTTAGCATATAGGCTTATTACCCGACCATAAATGCAGAGCGAATTCAATTTGTTCATATGTAAATATATCTAACATTTATCTAAAGCTGGAGGTGAAGTTCAACTGAGTTTTTACAACATCGTGCATCTTATAGGTGAAATATGTTAATGACCATCAGCTGGTAAGATCTTATCTCTATCTATAAAGACTTAGTGCATTATTTGAATACCCTGAAAACGGTTTGTCTGTGTGAACTATTTGAACTCATTTTTCACAACAACTAGTGAACCAAACCCAGTCAACCGAAAAAAATGAGATTGCCAGCATGGTAATTCCATTTCCTACGAGATTGACCCAGCTCGTCCTGCGGCTTTTTTTTACATAATTTCTATTTTGACTAATAATAAACTTTCAATCTGTTGAAAGTTTTTTTCGGACAATGTCTGGAATTGACCCGTCAAGTTTTTTACATAACCTTAAAACCTGTCCAAAAACTAAAGCTCACTCTAAAACTAAAGCTCACTCTAAAACTAAAGCTCACTCTTAAACTAAAGCTCACTCTAAAACTAAAGCTCACTCTAAAACTAAAGCTCACTCTAAAACTAAAGCTCACTCT
>JAVFBZ010184128.1:0-19995 GCA_032466195.1 Katharina tunicata
TCTTAGATCAATGCCATATGATTTACCTTTAAGATCTTTGACACATGATTTCCTCTAAGATCTATGACATTTGATTTACCTCTAAGATTTAGATGTATCATGATTTACCTCTTAGATCAATGCCATATGATTTCCTCTAAGATCTATGACATTTGATTTACCTCTAAGATCTAGATGTATCAAGATTTACGTCTTAGATCAATGCCCTATGATTTACCTTTAAGATCTTTGACACATGATTTCCTCTAAGATCTATGGCATTTGATTAACTTCTTAGATCTAGATGTATCATGATTTACCTCTTAGATCAATGCCCTATGATTTACCTTTAAGATCTTTGACACATGATTTCCTCTAAGATCTATGGCATTTGATTAACTTCTTAGATCTAGATGTATCATGATTTACCTCTTAGATCAACACCATATGATTT
The DNA here is from genome assembly GCA_032466195.1 of Katharina tunicata. NCBI lineage: Eukaryota > Metazoa > Mollusca > Polyplacophora > Chitonida > Mopaliidae > Katharina > Katharina tunicata. The sequence goes on from JAVFBZ010184128.1 coordinate 434, forward strand.
ACCTTTACGATCTTTGACACGATTTCCTGTAAGATCTATGACATATGATTTACATCTAAGATCTAGATGTATCATGAATTACCTCTAAGATCTAGATGTATCATGATTTACCTGTAAGATCTAGTTGTATCATTATTTACCTCTAAGATCTAGATGTATCATGATTTACCTCTAAGATCTAGATGTATCATGATTTACCTGTAAGGTCTAGATGTATCATGATTTACCTCTAAGATCTAGATGTATCATGATTTACCTCTAAGATCTAGATGTATCATGATTTACCTGTAAGATCTAGATGTATCATGATTTACCTCTTTATATGATGACATCATCCTCTCAATGGCATCAGCAGCTGATATAAGAAGGTTACGGGCAGTGGTGAAGGACTGCGTTCTATCGCTAACTCCACCATCAGGGTCATCCTCAGCAAAGGTGCCTGATACAAAACACGACAGAACTATATAAAAGGGATGATTCGAGGAGCACTATATATTATTTAATTTTTGAATTTGATTAAAAGCAACTTTACACAAACTGAATGTTTTAAATTCTACAGTATATGGTGCTAGACTGGTAAAGAAAATTCATTAAGGCTTTCAAAACTTTTATTTAAGGAAAGTATTCGGGGACCGAGTGAAACTAAGGAGCCAAAGATTCTTTACTGGATCAGATCTAAATTTCTGTTTTACTTGTCAGCAGAAGAATGCTGAAAGCTGTATTGACTTTGACTTTGATTCCTTTTGACTGAGACAGTAGGTCAAAACAGGATTTCTTTGTTACGGCAAGAAGATAAACATGAATAATCTTTAGAGAAACCCAGCTCTGGTACATGTAATTCAGGCCAGTGCTCATTTCTAAGGCAGTCTACAGTTACTCACCATCAGCTTTGATTTGGTTTGTTGTGATGATGGGGAAAGCCACCATAACCATACCACTGGAGCTCCATACATACTTCATCAGGAACTGCTCTAACATGATGTACCACAGGCGCTTATAGAAGATGTGGTCCATTTGTTTCGCCAAGGCGGCGTAGCTTTTCTCCAACAGGTTTAACTCAACCTGGAAATCATATATATTTACACATTATTATTATATATATTATTTATTACTACTTGTTGAGAGCATTATAGATTTACTTATGTTTGAATGTTGCTTTGGAAACCCTAAAGAAGCCGAAGTTTATAAAATTTGAAAAGATATTGATATCAAAGACTCCAGGAAAAATAAGCAATTCTATTTCCTTTTGTGTAGGCCCTACTTCATAACAGGAAAAAAGTGGCAGGGTGCCAAGTGCTTTAAAATTCCCAATAGACAACAGTTTTGTTCTTGTTAGGTAATTCTCACAGGTAAACTTTATAACCGGATACTTGAACAAACAGACAAGTAACAAGGGTCAACTTGTCGCTTCTTCATTACACTTTCTGCTCAGGACAAAATTCTGCTAAGCACCAAGCAAGAAATAAACAACTTCATTCAACAAATTTTTAACACGAATAGAAAAAACAAAAAATAAAGATAAACTAGCTTATTCTATTCTATCTTTAAAACTTTTAGAAAATTTTAAGGGAAGACAATTATTGCTTTTGATCTTTGAATTGTTTTGATCAGGCTAGCTTGTGTTTAGATCAAAGCGGTTATTCGTTAATGTATCAGACAGAAGGTTTTAGTTTTTAGTTTCATTGTTCAGAAAAAGACTAAAAATGGAAAAGTTAACATTAAATTCCCTTAAACATGTAGTTAAACAAAGTATCATTGTCCATCAACGATATGACAATTACAAATATCATGAATATTGAATAAATCTTGTGACACAAAATTTACTCTTGCAGGCACTATGAACATAAATTGTTTTGTATGAAACTTCTACATGTTCTATGTATAATAAATAAGCCTATATATATCTAGATCAATGGTGTAAAGTCTATCCATTCTCTGGGCTTCGAATACAGGTCAAAATGGTTACAACAACTAGGTGAGTGACACATTGATAAATTTATCTGTCCCCTTTGTTCAATAGGCATGAAACTAGGTATGACAAAGGGACACAATTCAGATAGATTTATAGGTTATGTAGATATGTATGTAAAACAGAAGCACTCATATTGATTGATATGACCATGGCTGGAAAAGGAAGACAACACGGAAACCTTGTTCCCAGTAAGATCTTCAATTATGGACATGGGAAGCTAATCAAGCCCCTTTCCTCTCCCCCGTGCAACAAATAAAAAATCCAAAAATCCAAAAAGGGACATTACTAAATACTGGTAAATAAAGTTTTGCTAGCAAATGTCAAAGGAAAACCAACCAAAGGAAAAAAAAGAAGCTTTCTGGTCTTTGTTCATCCGAAACGCTTTAACGTCTGATTGCTGAAATCTGATTTAAGTTACATTTACATGGTCTTATCCAGATATCTGACCATGGCAAACAACTGCCAGTCTTCCAACAAACTAAAACAGCATGAGAATAATGTTTACTTTGGTGTAACCATGTAAGTGAACAAACAGTTTTACTGTTAACACGTGAAAATATGGATTGCTGAAAAATGTGCCATGAGTCCTTGACAGAAAAAAAAGAAACAGGGGCTCTTGACAATATTGACAAGCATGGAAGGTCTGCTGGCTGACTTTATGTCTTGCTTTGATGAAGCGTGGTGCAAGAAATGGTATGTTCACAGCATGCCAAGAGGGTAACATGAATGATAACATCCATATAATATAGGAGTTGCTAAATTCCATGCAAGCTAAATTTGATATTTTAGAACAACAAATATCACTATCAGTTACATGAGCATGTACCTACATGCACTAAACTTCTCTTGCACACATGTATACTATTGTGAAGGTCTATAAGAGGTACATGTAGAGTGTTACATACATGTATGTATAATTTATATGTGTTTCACAAAGAAATCCTTTATAATGTATATATATCGTAATCTTCTGATTATTGAAGGAAAATAATTTTGTCTGCTGGAACAATCACAACGTATTGACAAAGACAGTATATTTAACATTCTATACTGGTAGAAACATGCATTTATTTATTTCTGATGTGCAAGGCTCTGCAATAAATAAACCAGGTTCCTGAAATCCATTAGGTTTAAGAGCTAATCGAGGGTAAAAAACACATTGTAATGTGCAAGTTATGAGTTTGCTCAGTAGCCTTATATTAACTTAAAACCATGGGTTTAAAATTCAACAAAATGTATACATTGGTAAATAGTACATGTTAACTTGTCTCTGAGAATTGATCTAGAACATGAGATAATTTATCAACTTTAATTAGTCGATATCCCTGTGCCAGTGTAATTACTCTTGACAAAAATAAATATAGCCAAATTCAGGTCTGAGATTTGTATTTACCTTATGTCCCCCATAGAAAGCAATTTCTTCTGCATTTGTAATGATTCTGGAATGTACATATCTTAAGTAGCCTTTTCTGTTTGCTTCTTCCGCGACAAGTTTACCAAATTTGGGTGACACTCTTCTTAAAATGTATGCGGTGACAACAACTACACATGATGCCACTGCAATGGGAACTTGTGAGCTTGCGCCTCGACTTTTAGCCAGTTTGTACAAGGTAAAAGTCATCAAAGCTACATCTAACATTGGTTTTGTTAGTTGTGAATACAAGTGAGCTAATGATTGACTAAACATTGTTATATCTTCTGTTAAACACTGATCAGCATTAGACAACCGACCATCCAAATTGCTTACGCGGTAGTATGTCTGGTTGGTGAAGTAAAGTTTATATGCATAGTTAACTAATCGAGAACGTAAAGCTAAACCCATATGACTTTCCAAAAAGCGAATCAAACTGTTAATAAAAGTAGCAGGTACTGCTATTAATAACCACTTTGACAACTGCCACATGAATTTAAAAGCATCCCTTTGAACAATGGCTTTCACAATCTTTCCATCAAGTGAAGCCACATATATTGACAGAAAAGTTCGACAGATTAATGAAATTGTATGAACAGTCAAAATACCAAATTCCTTTGTCCATATACCAGGGATTAAAATTTTTAGAAGTTGTTTCATTTCACGAAAAAAATTTCTGTCCACCGATGGTGCACCTTTGGAATTCTTCTTTCGTTTAACTGCGTCCACGTCATTTTCTTGTTGGGTTCCGGATATTTCATTTTTCGACACTTCTTTTGTTTTGTTTCGAGTGATCGAACGTCTGAAGTCCAGCTGGAGTGATTTGGCTAGCATTGGATAGCATTTTCTCGCTCCGTACGCTGCTGCAAGCAAAACAACAGCCCCACTAGCTAATTTCACTTTAGGATACTTCGTACTTGCTGCAGCTTGCAAAAACTTGGACATTTTCATTTATAAATTTTCACAGAATTCACGATATTATTTTCAGGAACACGGCAGGATGCGTCTGTCATTCTCTGCCAACCTCCATTTTGACAGCATGTGAGAGCCCGTAGCGACCTTGACCTTTCTACTTGTGTCGTCTGCTAGAAAGAATCAGGTCAAATCTAATTTTTATAAAAATAATTTGCTGCTAAATTATTTCTAAATCAACGCAAGTATGAATTGGGTTGGCGGATCTAGGAGTCGCATTAAACTGCAGAATGAGAAAAAGCTACAAAAAGTAAGTTTGAATCGTTATGAATATTAGTGCGTCTATTGGGTGACGAAAACTGCTCCACGCTCAAGATTATCCGAGTCAAATGACATGTATTTAATATTTATAAACACTGATAAATGACTAGTCGAACGCAACATATAATATAATCATAAATGCTATTTATTGAAGGCCGAATGATATATTCTAGCCTAAATATGACATAAATCTTGACAGCGCGACCCAGAAATTCGAACTTGTTCAAGGCATTTTCATAAAAGACATGTATACATGTAGTATACATGTACATGTACATGTCTTCAAAAGTGGAATGCAAATCGGTATAGGGGTTCAGGCGCTAGAGTGAAAACAAAGGGTGAAAAAGCACGGATGTACAGACGTACCAACATATTGCTATATCCCATATTCAGCTATGTTGTGCAAGTGGATAATACAGCGTATAACATGATAGATAGACTCAGCTGATAAGTTTAATGTTTATACAATTAAATGCTACAAAAGCCCCAGCTTACATGATCATAATGTATTTTTCGTTTTAGGATAAATGGTATTGAAATGTCTACTCTATTTGCAATACTTCCTTGCACTTATTGAGTCAATTCCAGTCTTCCATAATAATTTCTATAATAACCTACATGTTGAAATAGTTTCAACTCAAGTTTTCAATTTGACTTGAAATGGAAATTATTTCTGCACAAAGAGCTTGAACCTAAAAGTCACAACAAAAAGTTTCTACCAGTTAAAGTTTTTACTTAGATGAACATAGTTTTAATGGAATTATCCGTTTCCTGATGTTTCAACACCCTCTAGACATGGAAAAAATCATTTAATGCATAGTAATTTTTGCCACTCTAAAGCTTTTATTTTAGTTTAGCAGGATTGATGTCTTTAAATTTAAATCAAATATTTGTCATGACTTATCGTTTTTTTTGTATTATTTTTTGATATTATGGATGCATCCTGCCATTTGAATTCTTATAAGGCTCTGGTATTTTTTATTTTGGTCGTGTTATAACTGTAAGACAGAATAAATGGATTAATTTTCTTTATTTTATTTTTTTTTATTTTTATTTTTTTACATTTTAATTCTTTTGATAACATTTTGGTTCAAGTCAGTGTATGAATAAAACATCAACCTTGATCAATGAAAAAGGGAATCTATTTCGGTATATCATTAGGATAGTCTTGTTGGCTGCATTTGCTAAAATGACACAGACTGATTATAATTATACCTAAATAATAACTATAGTACGTCAGATGTTTAACAATGTCTTGACCTGGAAAAACAACTTTAATGCATAGTAATTTTTGTCAAAATTTTCAGGCCAATGTTGTAATATATTTACCTGACTATAATTATAATACGGGTAGAAAGGCAATCTACTCACTTTCAATTTAATTTATATGTCAGTTTAAAATAAATTTTCTTAAGACAGGCTACATGTACCTCAGTTGAAATGTTTCTATTAAAGTTCTATTGAAGCTACATGTATTTGTTCATTTAGGTAATTTCTAGAAATTATGATGGTATCATTGTGGTATATAAACCTTGATGGAAGTATTGATTCAATAGAAGTAGAAGTATTTTAAATTAAAATAAAACCTCCCTGCACATATTTATATTTATTTTATACATATATTATTCTAAATATTTCTCTTGTCAAAGCTAAATCCAGAACAAATTTAAAGAAAAAAATTATTTAAAAACATCATGATCACGTCACAATAGACCTATAACCCAAAATATGGAATACCGCCATATGACATAATATGGCAGTGCTTAAATACTAAATTAAATAATAAAAAATCTATGTTTTTAAAGTAAGCCTAAATAGTTATTATTTTATTCAAGTCATTGTATGAATAAAAATCAAGTTTTAAAATTAGAGGAGAAAATCGATGAAGAAGGAAATTTATTTTGATATATCATTATGATAGTCTTGTTGCTGCTGGATTTTGACGAGGACTGCATTTGCTAAAATTACACAGACTGGTTATGACGAAATCGCTCGAGTGCTGATCCAAAGCTCTGTTCAACTCAAAACATAATAAATTGAAACATGATAATACCAGTCCATATCATAGCTATAGTTATTATCCAAAAACCTATTTAATTTTTTTAAAAATTGTAAGCAAACTACGAAGAAAACGAAAAAGCCGTCTCTGATTGTTTAATCAAGAGAGTCAACTCTTATCACTTTTCTGGGAAGGAAGAAAAGTGATGAGTTGCCTCCCTTACTTCTAAATCTTATCACGTGATGAGAACTCGTACATTTGATGTTGAACGCTGGCTTGCATCGTACGTTTGATTTATAAACACCGACTTTCCTTTGACTATAGCTTGAGTTTCTTCACTGCACCTGTGTTTGTTTTAATAAAAAACTTATTGGTTAGTAACATTTGGTTTAGTCTGTACGTTTCAGCCAAAATAATGGGCTTAATGTGACGAAAAGTAGCGGAATTTGCTGTGTTCATCCATGAATGCCGACTTCCGGCGATCAACTTCCTTAGCAACGAACGTTAGCCCAAAAACCGAGTTGAACAGTATAGTTGTCCTTCTCCCTATAAGTATAGAGGCCACTCGGCCTTATTATAAGGATATCATATCATTACTAAATAATAAATACTTGTTATATCAGATCGAAATTAAAAATTCCTTCGCAATTTTATTTTTATTTTATTTTTATAATTTGTTACTATTCTTTGCAAATGGGATACCAGAACAGGACAAATTGTAGAATTGTACCCAAGCCTATTGTTACCTAAGCCTCCTAAATTGGACACTAAACAGGCCTACAACTTTTAACCCTTTAACCCTTATTTATGAACCTAACCAGAAGTCCATTAACTAGAAGTGTTAAACCTCGTATTCAGTAGTGTAGACGGCATTGTTTCTAAAACGTTCACATTCAGCTACATGTACATGCAGTGTCCCTTGTGGCAAACTGGCGAACCGCCAGGGGAGATAATTTCAGCCAGTCAATTTGACCTGGCTTGACCTTGCAATAATGCTGTGTTTGGGACGTGACATAATCACTAGTCGTTCCTCAGGAGTTACTGGTACTTAAGAGATTTTGCGAATATGGCTGCGCCCATGAGCACAGCCAATCGGCAAAATCTCGAGTGATTTCTCGTTGTTGCTCTATCATCACTAAGTGTGATCACGGTATGTAAACAAATAATAATAACTGCATTGGTAGTAATGTATATTTAACAAATTCTGGCGGAATACACTTGATTCATGACCTCTTCCTCAAATACTTATGTCTCTATATTTTGTATGAAAAAATGTTGTATTTTAATATACGAAATACTTATTAAAACTAAGATATTAAATATGAAAGATATTAAATATGACAGATGTTTTATTTAAATAAAATATAAATAAATCCAAATCCCTGCTCCACTTGCCATTTGAAATGGTCATGTGGTCTGTCATGTGATCATATTTGTCTGCAAACTGTGTCTGAGCGATCGCAGGCACGCTCATGTCGGTAGAACTGGGAACAAATAAATGCTTCCAGTCGCAGGAAAGTAGAACATGTTCAACTCGCTTGCGATTGGGTACAATTGGGCGTAAGCCAGTTGTTGTCAGTCGCAAGAGCGCTCAGGTCAGTCAAAATCTGCGCCCGATCAGATGGTTCGAGATGCTTCCAGTTGTCAACCCCTCAGGTGCTTTCAGTCGTTAGTCGACCTGCGCCGGGCTTTAGATTAATAGTGTCAACAACAGACACATGAGCAAATGACGCATTAGTCCGTACCTCTGTATATATCCAAACCATGATTTTCATAAACCCCATACGATTTTCCCATAATTCAAGAGTGGTACAAAGTGCCGAAGTGGCAATCAAGAATTACCAACGTTTTACGACTTTTGCTGACTAACATGTAATTAGCGTAGAGATGTAGAGAATTTTAATAACCTACTGCGCAAATCATACAGTCAACGTCACCCTATCTCTTATAAGGTGGGCGATGGAAAAAATGCCGTCTATACTACTGAATCGGAGGTTTCACACTTCTAGTTAATGGACTTCTGACCTAGGCTAACCTATACTGTTTAAACGCTAGCCTAGTTTCAAGTAACGGACCAATTCTACAATTAGACCCCAGAACAAAATGATTTGGGTGTCATAGCCACCAGACGTGAAAAACTTCCTGTTCCTTGCATCCACCCCTGGAAAAAATGTAAAATTTCTCGCGACCACAAATTTTCAGGTTACACATTTCTCGCCAGATCCTACATACGTTAAATACGGCTCGTAAGATTTCACGTGATAAATTCAACTTGTTTCGGTTTGACATTGACAGCCACGGACTGGGTTTGAAATTTCTCGCCAGACGCAAGATTTCACGCGACCGTGGCTCGTATGGTCGCATGATTTTCCAGGGGTGCTTGCATCATTACCGCCGACTACTTCATTTCAGGCTTATGAATAAATTCAGTAAGCTCTACAATAAACTAATCAACAATTTCATCAGTTGTACAATTAAATTATGGCTTAGTGGTCAGTCACATTGTGCTACTACACTGTAGTTGTAAAATCATTTTGTTATTAGTAAAATGCCATTCTTGGGTCAATATTCACAGAGCAAGGTCTTTGAGACAGAAAATGTCAATTTACATGTAGCAGTCATATCCATGCTTACATCACGTTGTACTGTAAACCTGTAGTTGTCTGACATTTATTAAGGATACTCTAACCCCCACAACAGCTCAAAATTTGCGATTTTTCTATTATTGCAAATTCAAAAAGTTGAGATAGTGATCTTTATCCTAGAGCAGACCTGATAAAAATATTTGATTTAGAAGACCGTTAACTTTGATGATAAAACTTGACTTCACTTTTTACAACAGTGGTGTTTGACAATCAATTAAATACAGGTACATGTAGCTACTTGGAGAGGATTAACAGTCTACTAGCCCATTCCTGCTGTGCATATATACGTGTATCAACAGTTTCCGTGTATTGTGTATTGAGAAAGTTAGTTAGAACATGGAGTGTACTAGAGACTCCATGGTTAGAACTACGCTTGCCTCCATTCACAGTCCATTAGCCTTTAGGAGATTATACCGATATTTAGCAGCTTTGAGGTTTAATTTTTAACAAAATAATGTACATAATCATTGTTATAAAAAATAATTTTTAAACTGTTTACATAACACTTGGCATGGTTGTCTTCCGGGGCACTTATTATCAGCTGTGTATTGGCTGTCCTGATTGCCAATGTATATACACTCCCTGATGCCACATGTGGTTGATTGGTGTTAGTCTATTAAGAGATTGATCACAGCTTGAATGGAATTGAACTCACATTTGACATGAGCAGCTCTGCTAAATTTTAAAGATAAACTGGTATATTTCAAAATATATATATATAATTATTTGCGAAATATACATAGAATGGGTCAATTCGATATCATAAACAAATTGTAAAAAAAAGAAGATTGAATTGCTCCAAATAATTGAACATGAAAGAGGTAAACCTGTCATAAAATAGATCAGAAATACATTTTACATGATTTCTCTGCTTTCCTTTTTCAGAGTACCGTACTTGGGAAAATGCCTACTCCTCGACCATTATTATACTTACAGCAATGATTTTTTGCACATTTCATCTCAACATATAGAACTAAAAAACGGTCATTCAAATGTTTAATATCTTTTTTCGTTTTTTAGATATAAGAAGTTGAAATTTCACTATTTTGACTCATTTTTTTAACGCATTTTTGCAAGAAAACTAAAACAAACAACTTGAACAAGATAAAACTGGATGACCGCTTTTCGGTTCATATGATGTATTATAGTACGTTGATGTAAAATTGAACAGTTGACGTAAATGGTGTAAAAGGAGTAGCAATTTGAAAAAGAGGTAGCAAAAATTTAGATTTTATGCAATATTTTATTTTCTGTAAGTTTCAGAAAAAAATAATTTACTTATTATTGTTCTTCAGAGAGAGACGATTCAGAATATATCTACATGTGTTGCAAAATTCACAGTAGTTTAGAAGTAAAACCGCGAAACGGGTTAGAGTATCCTTAAGTGACTTAGTCTAATGCATTCAGTGGATAAAATACTATGAATTTGATGCAAACTGTTGGCTTGTGGCATGTTTGAAATCTCCACTCCAGCATACATGTAGGTTTAGCCAGACACCTGTCCAGGTGGACAGGTTATATCAGTTCAAAGGTCTCTTTGGATGCAATGGATGGACTCAAATAAACCTGGACGCATTTCTCATTCTCTGTACTTGTACCTGCAAAGTCAAAGTGAACGATCTCCTGAATACTACATTACCCTATCGCTCTCAGCTCAAGCAGCAGCAGTGAGTCCGTTGCCTGAAACAAGCTACGTGTAACCTACTGTGACAACTTGAAATATACCTCACTCAACTTTGACTGCCTTATCTATGTTCCCGGCATAGTTGGCCAAAGAACACCATTCATTTTCCATAGGCCACACCAATTTAAAGGTAGATTTGATGAAAGAGAGGAGGGAGTAATAAAAATTAAAACAAGTACAGTTGAAACAGGCGAAGTAAGGGTCACTGGAGAGAGGGAGACTGAGCGGAAGAAAGAAAAAAGTCTCAGAACTGTTGTATTAGCAGTTTTTTTTAAATAATCAAAAGTTATTCAAAAATGAAAGACAACTTAATTATATTATAAAAAAAGCTGTTGATATGAATTAAAATGTGAATAAATAATAAATTAATGAATATAACAAACCACTGTTTTCTGTAGGAGATCAAATATGCTACTTTCTGCTAAATGAAGGGATTATAACAATGACGGGAAAAAAACTTTTTAAATTTAAATTTTTATTGTGATTTGCCAAAAAAAAAAAATTGGGGACCCATAATTCAACCTATTGAATTGGTGTTGCCTAAAGACCGCCATTAATTTTCCATAAGCCGTAATGTTAACATATGGTTCCATACATATATGGTACCCTTCCAAGTTTTTGTTGGGCGAAAACCCGTGGCACATACCTAAATCACTCTTTGACGAGTACATGATTAAAAGCTAGACAGATTTGATATATCGACCTAGCATCTAGATGATAGGGGTTTGACAGCCCAACTTCAGATTGTAATCAACAGCCGAATCACACCTCACACAACTTTCATCATACACTAAATGTGACCTTTTTAGGCTTTAATAACACACTGACCTTAAATGATCCATATTAATACAAAAAAGTACACCAAAAACTAATATGAAAAATATAAAAAAAATAATGAGGAAATGTACATTTTATTTTAAGAAATATTTTCACCATAATGGTTTTAATGGTGGTCTTATTCCTACCAGACCCACCAAAATCATTGGAGTTTAATGAAATTTTGACTGACCATTGCTGGGCCATGTATAACAAAATATCCAGAGTGGTTTATCACAAGCTTCACAGAGACTCCCTGTTGCTTGTCGCTTGTGAGGGCTCGAAAAATCTTAAAGCTGTGCCCAACAACTCCAATCTGTCTTTTAATAGGCAGCAGGGGATCCAAATCAGATTTTTCTTTCCGCGTACGGTACGATTTGGCAAATAAAGACAAAAAATGATCGCCAATTTTTAGGAACGTTCAAAATTTTACTCGCCACTGAAAAATAGGCTGATTGAAAACTTATTTTTTGTATTCAGTAAGTATTTAAATGGTTAAACTTTCATAAACACATTTCATTTATAGATATATTTTTTATTGTTAGCAGTTAAAGTTAAAAAACCTCCGTCAATTGCTAATTCTTGTAAATTTATGTCCGAATCGCGGTGTTGTTTTCTGCGAATATTGTTGTATTTGTTCATCCATTACAAGGAACTGAAACTAGGATGTCTCCCCTTTTCTTTTAAATCACGTCTCTGGGTGAGACACTGACACTGTCACCGTCATTAGTATAAGGGAAACATTTTTATTAAAACATATCAACACCAACACCAAATTTGTAGCCAATTGCAATCATTGAACACAGCTTGGGTGGCTAAACACATATTGGCGGGCTTAATAATAATAATACTAAAACTTTGAGAGGGTTGATACAACTCGGTCAACAGATTGTTGATCTTCCCCGAGGCCTCCATACGTATATCACTCACACACACACTCATCAAGCACACCAACATAGGTAAATGTAAATAGAATATTAACATGAAGAAAAAGCTCAACAATAAACAGCAAAAAAAAAAATGCCAGGGCAAAATGCATCTCAAGCATTTTCGAATAACATGTGAAACTGTTACAGTTAGTAGTTACGCAAACTGTGCTGGACAGCGGCTGGCTGCGCAACCACGGATACTGAGTTACCTGCCCTGGAGAGCATGAACTGTGAACTTGGAACATACATCCCCATGCCCCTTGGTCAGAGTTTAAATGGGTAAGGACATCGGAAGGGATTTAGCCTCCCAGGGTGGGTATGTTGATGTGACGACAGGTGGGGATGCACAATCAGCGCCTTGTGTAAAAGAAGGGAGACTTAGGGAGATCGTAGTTTAAAGTGCTTCAAAATTCAGCGACAATGTTTTGTGGGAGGATTCGAGAGGCCAAGAGAACAGGTCATACATTTTTCTGCAAAGATGTGAATGCAAGGTGTAGCCTTGCATACAAAGTACACAGTGAACATATACATGGCAGAGCTTGATGTATCTCACTGTGAAGCAAAATAGCAGTGTTAACATAGACAACAATGACGAGGCTTTGTTACATTGTACAAGAAGTTTTAAATATGAAATTAAGTGAACAGGCCCTGGAAAGCTTGAAGCTTCACACAGACACACAGAAGTGTGAAGCGATAAACCGATTGGATGACATCACCCACAAGGATCACAGCTTTTCAATATAATATGCTCTAAGAACTATTTTTGACCCTAACATAAAAGAAGTTCTAATGGTGGTCTTATTCCAGTTTAGCTTATCAAAATGGTTGCAACCCTTGTTTCCGTTTGGCGTGATCATGTAAATAATCTCTTTTCCCAAGTGTACTATTTGCCAAAACTGTACACAGGGTCTCACTACATCCATCAGAAGAAACACCGAAGCACCAATTTATGATTTAACTGCTTTCCACAGTAACTATATCTTTTCTTACATAATAATAGTAATTACCAAAATTAATCAGCAACATATTATTTCAAAAAGAAATGTGGCATACATGTAGGTGCCCTGAAACCCTGTGGCAAGACCTGATCAAGTACAAGGTGCTTTTTATAATTCAAATGCTGCAATGTTGTACATAACATCAAGTCTTACTACAATTTATAATTTATGACACTAAAGTGCCAGGAGAAAAATAACAACTTTTAGAAATATTGTAACTGCTTTAAAAATAAACCTTTTAAAATATTTACTTTTATAATGTACACTATGAGAAATTAATTTTAGTTCTCTTACTATTCGTTGCACTGTATCTTCATTCTTGGTACATGCATTTTTGTGCTGTGCACCTTCATAATTTGGTTGAGCATAATTATGTATTAAAGTATTACAGTTTCTCCTGAGGCCTGAGGGACTCTCTGGCCCCAAAGCTAATAATTGGGGGCCTCATGAGGCAGCCCCCCTAGCATCAGCCTGTTTGACACCCCTTCGTCAATTCCTGACTAATTCCCTGATCTCCAGCCACACCTCCAGCATTGCCGCCATTTTGTTGGCATTATTGATAATGTGCTCTGACACATAATGACATTTTCTTAATATTCTTTCACTGCTTCAATCTTTGCTTGCAGATTTGAAAAATACTCATTCTGACCTGACAAATGTGAACTTATTGTGCCTAGTTATTTTATATAATTGTTTTGTCACAAAAAGTCATTAAACTTACTGTGGTAAAATTAAACGATTAACAGAAATGTGCTGACAGTCCTTACAGATATGGAAATCGCTTATTATGACCTGCCAATTTCAACTGATTAGGAACACTAGTCATGAAACCATGGTTTCCATTCTTGTACTATGACTAGTTATGTTATATACTTGTTTGGTCATAAATAGTCGTTATTAACTGTTGTCAAATTTAATGTCTAAATAGATAATGTGTTAATAGAAATGTACTCACACTACATGTGGATTTGTATTTGTCATTTCATTAGGACTTCTTTGAGCGTAAAAGATTCTTAAATAAGCACCAAAGACCACCAAAGCAGCCTAGCAGACACCAGCGTGGACGTCAAAGCCAGGACCTACTTGCACTGAGGGCTGTGAGCAGGGCCTATTCAACACTCCCTCATGGTATAAATATATTCTTTCATTGCTTACAGTCATCAATTCTTGTCAACAAATTTGTCTTGCGATTTGATTATGCAGTCCTCTGTAAAATTGACATGAGAGTACCTGTTGTTTTGATATCTTTGCAACCTTATTATGACTGCTTGAATTCAATATGCATTATATAGAGGTAACCAACGAGAGCCCTTGTGTTACGATAAATTTGACTCGGTTCTGACTGTTAATCCAACAAAATCACAAGCCAGAGGCGGGTGATTTTTTTTAATTAAAAGACCAATTCTCACACAACACATTTTTAGCACTTTTAATACGATTTTCGCAAAGAAATCTGCACACTTGAGTGTATGTATTTTGCTAAACGCTTATTTACTTAAAAAATAGGCATCTGTAATTACGTGTGATGTCATTCTGGTCAAAGTTACAAAATTTGCTATGTTTAACAGTCGAATGATAGAAAACCGTTTGTTGACTCCAGCAGACAGCTTACATTAATAAATGTTCCATTGATGATAGCCTACTTTTTGTTTTTCTGCCATTCCACACTTCCTAAACATAAACATTAGTTGCAAGGCTCCAAACGACAAAGATCAAAATATGAAGTTACTGCTACTATTTACCAAAAATCAGAAGAATTATTCTCTGAGTATATGACTACATTTAGTTGTATTAAGGTTATATATTTTATGTTATATTTATAATTATATTCATTTGAAATAACCCAAAACTTTACATGCCGAGAAAATAAGGGAGCTGAGATTACAAAAAAATATGTACTCATCTGTAAAGAACAATTTATCTGAGGGAACAGTACTATTGTGAAGGCAATTAAACCTTGAGAAAATTTTACCTTTTGCCAAAGTAGTTTAAAGTTATGTAACATGTGCTTTTTTAATCAAACCTCTATAAATCCATTAAACTTAAGCAAACTTCTATGAACTTCAAGATAATGATTTGTAAAAGAAAAAGGGAAACAGTAATCCATTTATGATGTATTTTGTATTTTTATATTTTTATATCTGTCATGTTTTGGAACATATGATGTTATTGACGCTTCAATATTTTTTGGGAAAACTTCAGTCTTGATGTATCTCAATGTTATCGAAGACATTCATTGTGTTTGTCCGGATAGTACAAGTGATAATGCATTTGATTCTTGATCTTGAGACAACAATCTTGGTTTGATCCGACCTGATTGCAACCTTTTTTTTTTTGTTCTTTACACTTTTTCACTACCATAAAGCTAAATAATTACATAGTAAAATTATCATGATTATATTCACTCAAATAAAGTCTGATTTGTCACTACAAGATATTATGAGGTCATTAACTTAATTAACTGGAAACTTTATATTAAACGGTTTTGCTTGGTTATAACATTAGGTTATTGTATTCTAAACTGTTGTCATTGAAGTTTTTTCATTGGTACAGATGATGCAAATGGGAATCATCGTCCGAGGGCAGTAAGAAAACTAGACCTGACAAAGTTTAATTCCAGTGAACGTTTTGTAGATGAAGTAGAACTGCCCCCCTCTCTATCACCTGGATTAACTCCATCAACAATAGCTTTAAACAATGTAAATCACGAAAAGTAAGTGTAAAAAAAAAGAGTTATTTATTAGCATTTAACTGATCTTCAATTTGAATTTAAAAGAAAAAAAACGGAGATAAATGTTTTGCAACTCCCCATTAAAATCTGTCAACAATAGACCCTAAGCCTTTTCATGGAAGGGGTGGCGTTGCGAAATTTTGTGACGCTATATGCTCTTCAGACACCACACATTGTGACATAGTATCCAAATCAAGTCTTCACTGTAAAGTACCATTATAGCTTCACTCACCTTGTGCCTCAGTGGTGAAGAAAACCTTTTTGACACTACATGTGGCACACCATCACTCAGATCGCCTCACTTTGATTTCAACATGGGGCTTCCGTAAAATTGGTCTATAGCAGACGTTTGTGACTTTCAGAATGTTAAATGCTTCTGATCCTGTCATTGTTAAAAGTTTGAATGAATTTACTAAGACAGAAAAAAAAGAGCATAAAGACAGTCACACCCACCCACCCCTAAAAAGATTTTACATGAAAACATTAAAAACTTATACTCAAAATATATTCTGAATAAGTGAACATTGATCTTTATGGAGCTTTGTATTACTATTTTCAATTTGTTATGCTGTTGTTGTTTTTTTTTTGTCTGAGCCAAATCTCTGTCACAATTTAACATATCACTTTGAATACACAACATTCTTCTCTCTTTGTAGATGTGCTGCAGTATTTTCAAATTGTCAAGTTACCTTGCTTTTTTCATGTTCATTGGTAAAAACAGATTATTTGACTATATATTCATTCTAAACGGGTGGTACACAACGTAAGGCACAAGAACGCCTGACCTTGTCGTTCAGTATCGTGACACATTTTCCAAAAGCTACATGCAGAAACATTCCTACTCAAAAATTCTACTGGAAACCCTTATAATTTGTTTTTAAAAGTGTCATTTTAGTTGAAACAAATTAAAACAACATTTTTTTCTTGTTTTTTGATGGCAGTAGTATATTCAGGAAAAACTCAAAGATGTTAAACAAACCTATGAACTCTGAAAGTGTGTTTACCCCAATACAGGATAGACTTCCCAAAGATGTGTCCACAAAGCTAGTGAGTGATATATTTTGAACCCTTGGCATTTATATGCCAGCTGGTATTGTTGTGGTCTTGTCAGTCCATCCATCCGTATGTCTGTTACCGTTATAATTCTGAAACAAACTGACCAATACTTATGAAACTTCACAATTATCTTTATTTGTTGATCATTCAGAAACCGATTCAAATAGTGATATATTATTCCTCTTTATTTCTTTGTAAGCATTTACTCAATTATTTTGAAACTTCTCTGGTAGATTAGTTTTGCATTATACTTGAACTTCTACACTGTTATGTTAATTTTTCTGTTTGTCTGTCTGCCAGTTTGTATACACTTTCCATCCATCCATCCTTTACCACAATAACTCCGAAGCAAATTGTCCATTTGTTATGAAACTTCACACATACCATCTTTATTTGTTGATCAATCAGAAGCCGGTTGAAAATGTGCTACAGCAGCTAATATTTAATAAAGTAACAGCCTCTGCATAAAATAGTTATGTACTATTCCTCTTTTTTCTTTGTGAGTATTTACCCAATTGTTTTGAAACTGCAGTGTTTCATTTATCTATACGACTCAGAGCTATGTCTTTTGATGAAACAGATTTTTTTGACATTGAAATATCAACATGCCGGTCTTAACTTATTTTAGCAATATTAATGGTGTCCAAAGTTCCTTGTGCAATATTCTCCTTTTAAATACTCTGTGTTTTCAGACTCCTCTTGGCCCTGGAAGAAGCACGTTTGTCAGTTTACCGGGTATTAGCAACAGAATTAATCAACAGTTAAACCCAGTGAGAAAAGTCTACCAGAAACAACTAGCAAGGCACTCATTACCACAACTGGGAACAATAAGGGAAGAGTCCCAATTAGGAATAAGGGCACCCCAAAACTTTAATTTGAATCCATTTGAAGAGTTTCAGAGGACCCCTATGAAACAGTACTATTGGTCTCCTGATGAAACTCCGGCCTTAGCTTTTCCAGAGGAAGGCAATCAGATTGTTCCTTACTCATCCGAAAACCTCACAGTTTTACCAGAAGAAGAGTTGGACATTGCCTTACCTTATACAGCTGGTACAAAGTATGCGGATAAGCCGTCACCATTTTTGAGAAATAAAGTCGAATTCAAAATTCAAAATGATACAAATGATGTCTGCATAAAAAGAGGAAGTAGGTCAGTACCTTTTAATGCACAAAGTCAAGTTTTCAAAGATGAAAACGACTTTGATAAGCAAATATCATCCATGAATAGTTGCTTTCAGGGTACACCAGAATCACACCTCATTACAAAACATCATTCAGGAAATTTGCCTAAGCCAGTTCCTAGGAGTGTAAAGCAATTCTGTCCTCGAAGTTTATTCCCAGATACTGAAGCTGAAGATCAAAGATATGACATTACCGGCCACATTGGGAAAGGTAAAATGTATAATTTAATTACACCTACAAATAGCATTGTATGGACTACTCCAACCAAAAGAAGAAAAATAAGTCCAAGTCTGTCGAAAAAATTAGAGTCCTGTGAAGGTGGCCTCAGTAACATTAGTTACGGACGCATTAGCCCCTTGAAAGAGTCACCATCACTTTTCTTTCGTCATAAGTATATTAATTCTGGTATAGAGCCTAAAACTGATAACAAAATTTCAACGTCTCCTACAATCAGACAGTCAGTTGCATGTGGTCAAAATGATACAGAGAATTGGAATTCTGAAGGAATAGACTGTGCTAAAAAGGAAAACAGAATCCAGAGAGAGAAAAGAAACAACCAACTATTGGAATCAAATAACTACAGGACATCTTTCGATGTGAATTCTCTCGGAATATGTTATATACAAGCGACAGACCAACAAACAAACAACTTATCAAATAGCTGTGTTGTTTCCAATCTTGACCAGAGAAGAAAGACACAAAAAAGCCCTGGCTCTTGTATGTCTGAACCTGGTACAACAAGTTTCTGGAAGAGGCAAGGTCCAAATGCTTCTTGCGACATCAAAACTGCGGATGTCAGAATTTCTGAACCAAGAAATGTAGCCAGTGAACAGTCTGGTGCTAGCAGAGTTTTTCAAAGTGAGATGTCCTTTCTTCAAACTTTTGATACTCTCAGAGGTTCAGCCC
>JAVFBZ010184129.1:0-15095 GCA_032466195.1 Katharina tunicata
GGCTATGATTCATCAACATTATCTTGTATCACTTTTCTATGGACTTTTTGTCTGAAATAAAAGTATTATTATTATTAAGATCAAACTTGTCTCAAAAGTTACACAGGCGGTGATTTCGGGTGTGATGCGTCTGCAATAAACAGTCGTCCACCATAGAGGTAGCAGGGTCAAGTCCGGAGTTTTGTCCCCTGAACCATACAACAAACTGACACTGTGAAGCTGAAATTTTTAAAATCCAGTTAGGGAAAGTAGTATTGTAAGCTGGATTGCAAAACACTTGACAATTTCACGTGGTCAAATTAAATTGAATGATAAACCAGCACCACATAATGTTATTAGATTCAGCGAAAAATGTATAGATAACAAGTGAAATATCAATAATCTTGGAATGGCCGGATACAACATTCTTCTAGAAAGGAAAGATAGGGATATGAGAAAAGGAGATTGCTTGTATATATTTATCACTTTGTGTCATATTTTATAAAAGCGTCTATTGGTTCACTTCGCTGACGGGCGTTGTATGTAATGAATAGGGATGTTTTTATTATGGCTGCGAACGCCATAACGAGGCTGCTAACCCTTGACCTGATCAATCGACCTATGAAGAAACTTAAATTATTTCGTGTGACCGGGTTCACTTGTTGCATTGGTCTTTCGTTCTAGTGTTATGTTAAATGGTACTATTTCATTTCTTTATTTGCTTTGATGTAACCTGTTCTTTCCAGTTTTATTGTAGGGATATTCACTTATTGTCCTATGAGATACGTTTATTTAAATGTTATTTAAAAGTATTGTCGGTAGCGGTAAAAACCCGTAAATGACCTGGACCATTTATTACACAAAATATGCTCTTCGGAGGAGACGGAAGTTACAGGACAAAAGCGATGGGAACAAATAATGGACTTTCCTCCGAACAGAAGATGAAATTACGTAGAGATAAACACCGAAAATCACATCTGACATTAAATAAACAGCTAGAATTAGATGGTGCACTAATCCCACAAATGCAAAATTTATAAAAAAATAAACACATCTTTATTCTTCTCGTTCTCTCGGTATTTAAGAAAGAAAGAGGATAAAAATAAAAATGCTCATTAACTTGGCTTCTGTTTCTATGCCTTATTTGAACTTTTAACTCCGTGTACGTGCGTTTCTATTTTTTTTTTTACTTTTTTTCGGCGGTAATTGTCATTATTTATTACCGTTAACAAAAACAAGAAGATAAGAAAACTTTTATTTTAATTTTGCGCGCCGTATTTATTTGACTCTGTATTAAACACCCAGTGCTTTTAATGGACTAGTAGGTATTTGATGTCCCGACGATGAGACGAGAGAAAGCGAAGGTTTAAAAAAAATGAATTAATTCAGCGTAATACATCAGACTTATTAACATCGTATAAATTTAAGAGAATGCGTGTACAAATTTTTCGTTAGGCATAAGTTCGAATCCGGAGAAAAAAAAATTATGTTATTAAGTTATGAAAATTCAGAAGGATGTAAAATAGATTTCTTCGTTGCATGCTTCTTCAACAATTTATACTTAAATTAAGAGCACGGGCGCAGTTGTATATCTTGTCTAAAGACTGGTGTGATTAATTTAAGATATTCTACCTGATTCAAATATATCTCATATTATTTGCGCTCCGTTGGCTAGTACTGTTGAGGTTGTATGGGGCATATACCCGTAAGCACGGCGTTAAACACCAGTCAATCGATCAATCAAATCATTTTAGCAGCATCGGCAAGTGATGGTGAATTTAAATATACACATCCATAAACGAAGGCAATATTAAAGCAAATGTTAAGGGACCATTTAACAGTAATACACAAAGTAACATAGCAAGACTTCTCTTCGGTCCATATAACATTTTATGCCCGCCCTATTTATTTGACTCGGTATTAAACATCCAGTGTTTTTAATGGACTAGTAGGTATTTGATGTCCCGAGGATGAGACGAAAGAAAGCGAAGGTTAAAAAAATGAATTAATTCAGCGTAATACATCACACTTATTAACATCGTATAAATTTAAGAGAATGCGTGTACAGATTGTTCGTTATGCAAATAGTTCGAATCCGGAGAAAAAATAATTATGTTATTAAGTTATGAAAATTCAGAAGGATGTAAAATAGATTTCTTCGTTGCATGCTTCTTCAACAATTTATACTTAAATTAAGAGAACGGGCGCAATTGTATATCTTGTCTAAAGACTGGTGTGATTAATTTAAGATATTCTACCTGATTCAAATAAATCTCATATTATTTTAGCAGCATCGGCAAGTGATGGTGAATTTAAATATACATATCCATAAAAGAAGGCAATATTAAAGCAAATGTGAAGGGACCATTTAACAGTAATACACAAAGTAACATAGCAAGACTTCTCTTCGGTCCATATAACATTTTATGTCTGTTTATTTGATTGGGTTTAACGAGGTACTTACTGTTATTTTACTATGTTATTATTGGGAAGTAACATGAGCCATGCTCACAGCTCCCAGGAAAATAAAGCTTAAACAAAAAGAAAAAGGAAACCATCATATACGACGATGGCAACACAGAACACGCCTCTTAGATAGCTATTTCCTTTGCTATTTCCTAAGTCACTGTGTGTGATGCATTCGTCTGCGATGCCACTCAATTGAGGCACTTCTGCTTTTCCAATCGGATTAAAATGTAAAAACCTCCGAATTTTATATTATTTGTATATAGTTGTTTCGCCCCTATGGAAAATCAACCTTACTGGTTAAATAGGTTGCGCGGAGAAATAAAGATTATTATTATTACTATAATTGAATTATTCAAAACTTTTAGTTCGTGTGCATTGTTTATTTGTAATAGCCCGAATATAACGTAACGCCAAAGCTGGGAGAGAAACATTTTAACCTGCACACCATTAACGCAGATAACCTCATTTAAAAGGTTTGGTCTGTACGAAAATTCTAATTTTGATATGTAATTTTTTGTTAAAGATATGTTGATATAATCTAGTTAATGTTTTACCGTATTCACAAGTTCTATCCAATAGTGAGGTGCGAGTTATTTTAGGGTGTTTTTTTGCGTTTTTGTATTTACAGTTTTTATGATTTCATTCTCTTTTGTTTCGTATATTATATTTAGTGTTCCGGTTCGGTGAATTCGATTAGAGTACAATCAAGAAGGACGTTGATAGGGGTCACTTCCCTCTCTTTATAAGTTGCCCTAAATTTGTTTCTATGACAGATTAATTGGGTCGCTCATGGTTACTGATTTCAATGTATGGGAGATAAAAGCTTAGTAAAGGCCAAAAGAGTGTCTTATATCACCTTTAGACGCGATAAAAACATGCTGTCCCATTGGCGTGACAATACTTTCATTAGTGAAACTATGATGTATGATTGGCTGATATCAATTCAAATGCTTTACAATATAGAAGACATTATGTGGTTGGCTGAAATTGCTGGGACAGACGAGTGGGTACATGATTTGTGATTATGTGTAGCACTGAAATAAAAGTAAATTAATATCCAATATAATAATAACAGATTTAATCGACGCATTTTTTATCTGTTTAAAAAAACAGACTGGAATCAGAATTAACCGGTTTGCATCTCGAGAATAAAAGACATAAATAACACTTAACGTACGCAATTAAAATTAAAACATTAAAACGAATACCTACATGTAGTTGCATACATTAAAATTTGCCTGCTAGTTTAAATGAAATTAAATGGGTTATAAAGTGTTCAATCTAACGAGAAACCCTTAGTTTATGCCTTAATGACAGTATGTGGTATTTGGAGCTTGGGTAGGAAAATATGCGACATGTACTATATTTTTGTCTGTGCTTATTATCCTAGAGAAAAGCATAAGTTGAAGACGTCACGAAAAAAAAACTAGCAAATTTTAACATACCTGCATGTACTGTCGTGGTGTGTATGCGCGTGTGTAAGTGAGTTAAAATAGTTAAATGTCTGCAAACATCATAATATAACATTATTACAGTACAGTATTATATCGCATCAATACGCTGCATTATTATAATAAATTAAATTATTATATAATGCATATCATAACTATAATTGTAATTTTACACTACAGTACAACATTATAGTGTTTTATCCGTCCATTTTCAATGTTTGAACACCGGTAGCCAAAGCGTCTGCAGACGTCGGATTTATCATTATTTTTCGCTTACAAAATAACAGCCTAAGCATTCGACCAACTTTTACAAATATTAGATAGATAGATGATGTATTTCATAAAAAGCTCGATGGCTACTGTAGATAAAAAAAACTATTTTCAATTAGGTTGAGCAAAGAGGGAAAAGGAAAATTTGGAACTGACCTTGTAGACCTCTCGTTTAATATTTCTTTTCTCAAAAAAGAATTAAACAAATCAATATAAGATTAATATACATAACTTGTATATTATAGTTTGAAACAGAGAAATAATTTAAATAACCGGCCATGTTTCACCGTCTAAGTGCACTTGATTACTTAAAAAAAAAACAATTTTTCATTGTACATAAAAGTAGAAAATAAAATTCGATGAATTTAGTGCAGTATTAATTGAATTTTGGGTAATTTCATCGTTAGAAAGAATCTGTTAAATTATTCGTACACAAATTTTATTTTGGATGCCTTTCATAAACATAATTTCAAACGTCATTTTTTCCTTATAATAAATGTACATGTAAAGGTATAGTACATTGTGACTATAAATCACAATTATTAATTTTTGGTCAGCTGTGGGAGGGAAATTGGGTAAAACCTACAAAACCCACCACATACCTGTGGTAGATGACAGATCCGATCAAGATGAGCGGGAATGTGGAATATGTCCTTCAAATAAAAATGATATGACCCTGAATGCAATGTCGCGTATTTCAGTGACTTATTTATGCCAAATCGACTTGAGCTCCTGTCGAAAAGCAGTAAGGCTTGCAGTGACCTTATAAGCATCCAATTTATACTATTCGTTTACCAATAAGAGAAAACAAATGGGCTACAATACATTCTACAGCCTTGCCTAAGATATATAAAACAGCTTTCAGTTGATGCAAAAATACAAAGCTATAGAACAGGATTAACCACGAAATAATAGCAACTTATAAATTCCTCGTTTGAATTTAAGAGAGGTAAGACGACAAATGTGTATTTTGTCACACACAGACTGAAACAATCAGGCATGATTTCTACGAATGTGTTTAAGTAAAGATTTATTTGATGCACTTCTTAGGTGGATTTATAAAAAAAAAACTAACGTTCTTATATCCCATTCGAATAATATTTTCAATTTTGGAATATCAAAACTTTCCCCAAAACAGTCCTACAAACCTAAAAATTGTGTCCTCATAGCTAGATTTTACATGTATACTGTAAAAAATGAAGGCACTTTATGTGCATAACATAAACATTCAGTGTTTAAAAATACACAACACTGAAGTTTTTAAATGTAAAATGGTGTTTATGAAATGTTTTATTTTAAGTCACTTGTAAAACACAAATGTTTCTATCGAGACAGAAAAGCTTTTTATTAAAAAAATAGTGTTTATAAAGTGGGGACCAAAATCTGGTTATAAAGTGTGTTCGTTTAAAACACCTTTTTGGAAGTGTATAAGTCAGGGTCGATGCCAAGACAACCCATTATAAAGTGGAGGATTACAGTTATTAACCAGAACATTTCTATTGATTTATAAACGAACTAATATAAAAGGATGAGTTAACCGTATTTAATTACTCATTTGCTAGATGGTTGAGTATAATAGATCCAACTTGATTTAATTCAATATACAATACTATAAAAGTGTTCCATATTTGTTAATATTTTCATTATCTTAATGACTTGCCTTTGTTCAATGAAATGTACACTTTATATACTGTACATAAATTCCCGTTAATTACAGGAATTAACACTATCTTTTTTAATGATTTTTTTGCTAGATGAATGAATATTATACAGCCAACTGTAACCTTTTATGCAGTGTTGTAACAGGGTTTCATATTTGGAAATATTTTCATCATCTTACACTGATTTGCCTTTGTTCCATTGTACATTATTTTTACCGCACACAAATGACGATATTTCAATTATTAACAAAACTGGCAAAGAAATGGCCATACCCATTTATCTGGTAGAAGGTTGAGTATAATATATTCAATATGATCTAACTCTATGTACATTTAAGTGATTGTTTCATTTTTGTTAATTTGTGCATTAACTTATACTGATTTGTTTTTATTCCATAAAATATTATATCAAATAAACATGAATACATTAATTCAAGTTATTATCGAGTTGCCATTTGAATGGCTTATTTGCCAGTTGGTTTAATATAATAGTTTCAATTTGATTTAATCACAGATGCAGTTCGGTAATAGTGTTTAATGTTTGGAAATCTTTTCAGCGATCATCTTGAACTGATATTTTGCTCCATAAAATGTACTTTGTTCATTTCGCTCATAAAACAAGATATAAAATCAAGTTATAAACAAGAAGTTGCCAAACATCGCCACATTTAAGTACTTATCTAGCAGATGTTTGAGTATTATAGATTCAGCTAGTATCAACCCATATACAATATTATAATTTTGTTTTGTTCCACAGAAGGTATTTTTTTATATAAGGCACATAAAATAATTAAAATACTTATTTGTGAAATAACTGAGGATTTCAGATTTAACCCTATATATCAATTAGAATAATAAAACTAGGTTTGTTAAATTTGTCATTATCCTGTCATAAATAATGTTAACTTTTTATACCGTACATAAATGGACAATAAAGTCAAGTTATAAAACGTCGTCGGCCAAAATTTGTCATACCGTCGGCAAGGCATATAAATAGTATAGTTGGAAAGATTCTGTTAAATTACTCGTACACCCATTTTATTTGGTTGCCTTTCATAAACATAATTCCAAACGTCAATTTATCTTTATTAATAAATGTACTTAGGTGGGGTTCGACTATGACTAGCAATTACACATCTTTGGTCAGCTTTATTGTGGGAGGAAAATTGGGTAGAATTGGTTGAATATAATAGTTTCAATTTTATTTAACGCCAGATGCAGTATTGTAATAGTGTTTCATGTCTAAAAAACTTTTCAACGATCATCTTTACCTGATTTACTTAGTTCCATAAATGTACACTGCTCATTCCGTTCATAAAGGAAGACATAAAATCGAGTTATTAACAGAAGTTGCCAAAAAAAATCACATTTAAGGACTTATCTAACAGATATTTGAGTATTATAGATTCATGTTGTTTCAACCCATATACAATATTGCAATTGTGTTTGATATTTGGTAATCTTTTCATCATACTATAGATAATTTATCTTTTATTTTTATATATACGGCCCATAAAAGACTTAAAAATACTTTAAAAAACACTTTGTACAACAAATGAGCATTGCAGATTTAACCCTATATATTAATAAGAATAATATTACCACGTTTCTTCAATATTTCATAATCCTGTCATAATTTGACTTTTAAATAATGTTCCCTGTTTATACCGTACATAAATGGACAATAAAATCAAGTAAGAAAACGTAGTCGGCCAAAGTTTGTCATACCGTCGGCAAGGCATATAAATAAGAGCAAAGTACTACAAACGTACTTAATATTGGTGTATATAACATAACATATTTTGTATGTATACGTAATTGTGTGTTTTATTGCCTTCTTGTGACAATAAAGAACATTATTAAAACAATTCATTTGTGGAATTAATTCCTGGAAGATTTAAAATCAAATTGTATAATCAGGTTACACCTATGCTACAAATCGACACTGTGTAACTTAAATTAAACTTACGTTATATTCTCACAGATTGACTTGCTATAAAAAAAATTAGTTGTTATTTTTTTTTCTGATTCTATTTAATTTATTAACTTTTCAGCAAACATCTTATGATTTATTGCTAAGCAATACACACAAACAGTAAAGAAATATGATTTGTCTTGGCTTTTGAAAACGTTTATCTACAGTGTCTCGATCGCTTCGAATGGTAACACAGAATACGCTGTCTGTTCAAACTGATTTATTGTGGTAAACGGCCTTCATACAAAATTAGTCGTTAACATCATTTTAATGGTAATTTGTGGATGTAGGAGGGGGTACAAAGAAAGTAATTAAGGAAAGCCTTTGGGAGGGAACTGTCATTAAGTTAACCATTAGGAGTGAGACAGGGAGGTAGAGGCAAAAATAACACAAGCATGACCTCCAGACTTGTTGAAAGGTGTGAAATTTATGATACTGTTTGAGTGGTTATCGTCGCGTCACGTTTGACTGCATACAATTGTCGAGGGTGTTTTACTTTGATTCGTCAGATTACGCTGACTCACAACGAAAAGGGTATAAAAGAACCGATGGGGGTTTATTCCATCATCATAACGAGAAAACAGATTGAAAGATTTGAATAACTCGAAAGTCAATTGTAAGTATTTTATTTTCTCTCCTTACATCTCGTTTTTATAAACTTTGTGATAACAATACATTGCTTGACCTCTTTTCAAACATATGCATTATTTTAAAATCAATTCGTTGTTTTCGTTGTCTTATAATTTCTGTTTCTTCTCAAACATTCCTATTTTATACACCCGGAACGGAGCGTAATTTGGTATCTTGTCATCACTGTGAAGCCTTCATTTTCGCCCGAGTTTCAGGAGATTTCAAACATGATAAAGCACGAAAATGCTTACAAGAAGTTTAAGTTTCAGTCACGTAGACCAAAGTTCAAGGTCACCGTGACTGTAAATAAATATTTTGTTAACACTGTCTTGTCAGATCAGTGGAGCCTTTTTTGACTGGACTTCATTAAACGTGAAACCTTTGAACAACTTTATTTTTCTGTTGCTGAAGTCAAAGGTCAAGGTCACAGATGCCATAAATTAGTTTGTTGTTTTCTGATCAGTTTTCATTTTGACCGACTTTTACCAAACTTCATACCAAAGATAAAGATCGAAAATCACGTGTAGAAATTCATGTTTCAGTTTCGTAGGCCAGAGGTCAAGGTTTCGATTACTTTTAGAGAAGTTGTTTATGCGGCATATAAAAGCTAAGCACATAATAAAAATATTTCTTAGATGGATTTGTAAGTTCTGGGTATATTGATAACGGACGTTTCGGTCTAGCCACTAAGACCGTTTGCAAGCAATGATTACAAATCTTAACAGAATATATTTAACTGGTAAAAAGAACAACCTTATTAATTAAGAATAACATCAGATATTATGGATTAACAACTTTTGGAATATTTACAGTGCAACGGTTCGGCCTAGAGGCTGAGACCTAGATGCAATATTTATTGCTTGAAAACGGTCTTAGCATCTAGGCCGAAACGTGGCACTGGAAATATACCAGAAGTTTTTTATCCATAATATCTTATGTTATTCTAATTGTCTAGACTGACATATCCTTCTTAAAAATGTATTAATTTGTTCAGGGAACTGACGTTATATCGACGCTAAAATGACATGATGTTACATTAGAATGACGTTGCGACAGTTAACTTAAGAACAAAGTCATCATAGTGTTGTCTTCAAACATGCTTACGCTTCAATCACCTTCATTCGAAAGGTCAAGGTCACTGATAATGTCACGTTTTATTGGAAAATATGAATTTTAAATACCGCATATGTTCCTGTTGATTTTTCTGTAAATGCAATGCTTTTAACATCTTAGCAATATTAAATAATTTATTAATGTTTTGTCAAATTGTCGTTTATTTAAGTTGTGCGGTTGTGTGGTGTGTGCATGCGTGTCTTTTGTTCTTAATTCATGTATTTGTTATAGTTGTGCCAATGTCGGTGATAATAGCTCCATGGTGAGCTAATGTTATTTTATTATCAAAATCGACTATAAATAAAGTGCTTATCTTATCTTATAAATACTTACTTGCACTTGCTCCAATGCTCAATATTGCATACAATATTAATTTGAATTCAGTCACAGGCGTTTATGTATCGCTGGCAGAGCTCTTGTTTATTTCCGTTTTTGATAACAATACAAAAAGAAAATAGCAAAACCTTGGTATGATAATATACAAAGTTAAATGGTAAAAGTTGAAATTCGTTGCGGAGTGGCCAAGAGCACACACTTCTAGAGTGTACACTCCTGATCCATAGATCCCCCTCACCTCTGAGCCTGCGAGTTCAAACACTCGCTCGGGCTGTATCTGGGTTGGTATCCCAGCTACCAGCGGAAGGTCATGGGTTTAGTTTCTACCCAGTTTTCCTCCCACAACAAAGCTGGCCAATGATCTGCAATTGGGACATATAGTCATGTTGATCTAACATCTGAAAAAATCAATAAATAAAAAAAATTAAAATATATATGCACGATCATCAAATCATGTTTCTCAATGAATAGTTGACAATTACAATA
Organism: Katharina tunicata; assembly: GCA_032466195.1. Classification (NCBI taxonomy): domain Eukaryota; kingdom Metazoa; phylum Mollusca; class Polyplacophora; order Chitonida; family Mopaliidae; genus Katharina; species Katharina tunicata. Next base: position 10,371 of record JAVFBZ010184129.1, read on the forward strand.
CTGTTGTACACTTGCATGTATATCGTTATTCATCTGTTTCGCGTGAGTACTGTTGTTATTAGTAAGTCATAATATAATTGTTGACGACAGCAAATATTTGTACTATGTGCCTCTAGGTTTTACCGAAAGATGCTATTACCACATTTGGCGCCTACTTATACGCTTCTATTGTGATCTTGTACACATTTATATTATGTTTCTATTTTTTAAAGTTTAAAAGTGTAATGTTTTATGTTGTCAAAGTTAGACGATTTATACGTTTTGTTGACTGAAATGACACTAAATGCTGATATTTATTTCAATCCAAATTTCTCAAATATTTATTTCTGTTTCAGAGAGTGTCCAACCATGAAGTTGGCACTTGTTCTGTTAGTCGGGATATTCCTGTTCGGTGTTTGTCAGGTGACAGTGGAATCGGCAGCTCTAAAGGATTTTGATGGTGAGAATTTTTTGTGTCGTTAATTCAGGATGAAACCATCAGAATTATAATCAACGATCGGGTGCGTGTTATTGATCGGGTGCGTGCAATTGCAACCCTTAGAGTTTTTTTTATTACACTAAGCAAGTAAACAAATTGCATGACTACTAGTATTTGAAAAATTATACTTTAGTTCATAAGTTGACAACATTCTAGTGTTTATTTCAACCTTAACTCTTTTTTCTGATTTTATTCAGGTCTGCACAAACTTGTGAAGAGAGATTCCAGCGGTAGCTCCAGTGACTCTCGCTTGCACAAACTTGTGAAGAGAGATTCAAGCGGTAGCTCCAGTGACTCTCGCTTGCACAAACTTGTGAAGAGAGATTCCAGCGGTAGCTCCAGTGACTCTCGCTTGCACAAACTTGTGAAGAGAGATTCCAGCGGTAGCTCTAGTGATGACAGCAGTGACTCTCGTTAGCACAAACTCGTGAAGCGACTTACCATTAGCTCTGGTCATGACAGCAGTCACCCTAATGATGAATGTAGTAGTTCTAGTATTGGGAGCTACGATTGGTGACTACTGTAGCTCTAGTAATTAAAGTCAGTGTAGGTAACTTTGGTGACGACAGGAGAAAGTCTAGTGATGACAGCAGTAACTTTAGTTGTGACGTTTGGAAAAACTCGACAAGTGAGAAACTGACGATATAATAAAATAGCTATTAATGTCGCAACGAAAAAAATATCCATTGGCACTTTATTCTTTCTTAGTGACATCAACTTAAGTAGATGACAATTTTTCGCTTTAAATGGGAGGCACAGGCTAACCTCTGTCACTTTATCTTCTGCTATGACTTTAATGTTCTTTTCATATAAAAATTATCAGAGCTGAATATGTAAAAGTGTCCACCGCAATTTCAGATATATCGTTTATTGTCACATGTATTTGGACAAGGTTGATTATTTCCATCTAATAAACCTCTTCGAAAGATATTCGTTTCTCATAGTTTACATTGATAGAACGGCGAAAAAATGTTTTTCAAAAGTTTTCAAATGTGTGTTTGATTGGATATAGTACGACCAGAGGGTATTTCATTTCAATGTGTTATTGCGTTGTCGTCTATTTGACAGAAAATCGGAAGAGAGTTTTGTCCCCTACAAGTCAACGTCTCTTACATAATCGTTTCAACGTCGAATTCTTTATGCACTGATGGGGTAGCTGATGAGCCACCCATTGGATTCGTGGGGGGGGGGGGGCTGTAATACGGCTAGAGGGTATTCCAGTTTATTGCCGTCGATTTGGGGGAAAATCTGAAGAGATTCTTGTGCAAGTCAATGGCTTTTATGTAACCATGGAAACCTAGAATTTGTACGGCACACTGATGAGGTTAGATGATCAGTGACAAAATATATTAACAATGTCTGTGTCTATTCTTTATTAACAAATATTTACACTGCTGTGCAACTTGGCTCGGTTATATATTATAATTGTGATTCTATTCGTTCCTCTTTTTTAAAGTCACCACGAACGCATTCTGCACCCGAAAGTGAACAACACATTAGTTCGTCTTGCCATGCTTTTATTCCTCTGATCGTCGTAAATGCAAGCTCCTACTAGCACCTATAATTGTAGCAATGTGCATGTCACGCACGTGTGAAATGTGATTTTTCCGGGCACGTGAAAATCAAGATTTTTTAAGAGGCATCAAGTAATCAAACGGCCCAGTTGTTCCCCAAATTGCAATAATTCACTCTGTTGGTCACAACAGTCAATATCCCGACCAACTGTTCAATAAATCGTAGTATATAAATGAAATACAGAATTATGTACAGACATAGGCCTACATGATAATAAATATATATAACGTAAGAGAACGAGAAATACTTTATGCAGGGAGAAGAAACCGCAAGAGGCTTATTTGTCATTATAGAAGCAATAAAGTGGTACGGTGTAGGCACAAATATGATAAAATCTAATGGGCCTCTGGCGAAGGTGTATAATATTGTCATGAGCATTACTAACAAGGCTTCAGTAATGTTCTTTGATGAGACGTCACAAATGAAACAGCTCAGGGCCTCTCTTAAGCATAATCCAAATCTGCACTGCAATGTGAGTATACAATTTAATATTGGACCTGGCGGTTCCAACAATAGTTTTCACTTGGGTCAAGGTCGTTTTTTTTATATATAGCTCTCTTAAAAGCTCCTTGGTGACTACAGTGGACGAACCGAGGTTGGGAATATCGCGTCATTCATTGAAAGGTCAAATTATATTTTGACTTCTTTGACTAAAATGCGCTATGGTCGTTTTTTTCCCTTTCTCTCTCTCTATAATGTCAGTTCTTAGTATAGCAACCTTCAAATATAAAATTATTTCCGGGTATGTTCCCTTTGTTATGTTCCCATTTATAGACGTCCAGTCATACTTTACTCAATCACATTATGTAAAGGACTGGTGACAATGTTTTTTCCGAAAAGTTGGTACCGAACGTTTTCTTGTCGCGAGCCGAAAGGAATAGACGTGTCAGGTGAAACCAGTGCACCGGTCACGGTTAGTTACCCCGCAACAATATAGTTTGTTGTTAAACTACATTTTCAGAATTATTTGTGTCCGAAGTCTGTAGAGCTGTTGGCAAATAGTAAGGCTATACTGATTATTTAAATTGAGACTTCATTAACTGATTCACTTTGTGAATGTGGGTGGTTGCCGGGAGGTTCCTGTGTTTGGTTAAGGGCAAAAGTGAGTCCATCTGTTCTGGCGTATATGTTTTGAATCCCATCGTTGTCCTGTGGCGACCTTGTTCGTTTCCAGTTTGTTGGGAGTGGTTTCCGTCCCTCCCGTTAGACTGGCACACCGTCATATGAGTGACAGCTGTAATAAACGCCGAAAACAACAACCAACCAACCAACCAACCAAACAACCAGCCAGCCAACCAACCAACCAACCAACCAACCAACCATCCAACCATCAAACTAAAGTATCAATCAATCAATGAAAAGATCACTCTGTGACTTTAACCCCAAACAAAATTTGATTGCATGGTTTATTTTTAGTAGCCTATGTTTTAGTGCATATCAGTTCTTTATCGATATTAGTTTACCACGCAATCCGTATATAACGATGCAGAACAGTACGGTATAAAATGTGTAATTTAAGGTTTTTGCACTTACCGATTTTAACTTGTCCAAATAAATGATTTTCAACTTTTTTTTAAATAATTAAATTCTCTGACATATTTTATGTATGTATTAAGGCTATGACACATCGGTTGCATTTAAATAGTACTTTTATTTGTCGACGAGAGTAGCAAGATGGCCGCCAAATTCGAAAATCTCCCTAAATAATTTAAATATTTTGCCGCGGAGCAAGTTTTATGACACTCGGGATTACTTCAAATATAATATTTTTATATGAAAAACCACACAAAGAATTGAAGGATATGGACCAAAGACATTAAAAAAGACGGTCGGTGCAAGTTTTGTGTCCGCATCGTACTAGGCGATGCGGAGATTACAATGATTTATTGCACAGTTCTGTAGTTAGAGAGCATATTAAGAGATGCCCAGATACTTGTGCTAAGCAATATGATTTGAAAAGTGAGAACTATCTCCTAGTGATCTGAATCGACCATCAATATAATAGAAAGCTTCCTAATAAAGTGAAGAAGTCATAGAAAATATGCCACAGGATACTTTAGAGGTTATCCAACGGTTCCTTTTCCCTGACTTATTCTGGGATACGATTAATATCACTCGAGTCTGCTATTCCTGTGTTATATGAAATGAGTTTAACGAGGTCTTAAATATGCATGAATGCCAGATTGTTACCACACTTACGTTGAACAGTGTTGAAACAGATGCTGTAGTAAAATACAGATAATGTATTAACAACCGATACTGTAGTAAAATCAACCGATAATGTAATAACAACAGATACTGTAATAACGTTTGACAGATAACATTATAACTTTTCTAAAATATATTGTAGTGACTTTTGACAGATACTATAGTATTTTATTTTCTAACAGATACTGTAATAAATTTTGGACTGATAATGTAGTTATTAATTTTCTAACAGATATTGTAATAACTTTTGACTGATAGTGTAGTAAATGTTATATCTAGCTAAAATTCAATAAACTTTCCATCCTTAGGCTTAAGCATAAGCGGCTAAATCCCATAGAGGGTTTAACTATATATATAACACAAGGCTTTATGGATAACAACTTCTGTTTTATTAGATCGCAACGTTTCGATGTCTATTCTAACATCGTTTTCAAAATAGTAATATATATTATATATTTTGTACC
>JAVFBZ010184140.1:0-12631 GCA_032466195.1 Katharina tunicata
TCGAAATTTCTCTGTTAAAAAGAAATATGACTGCAATAGATCGGAATCCTATATAGCTGTAGTAACAGCTCTAGTTCGTATTCGTTATTGGTGACCAACGTACATTTGTTTTAGCATTCGTTTAACAGTAAAACTGCAAGAACCGGCCAATCAAATTTCCACCCCACGTTATATTTTAGTGTTCATAGAAAAATAAGTTAGACATGGTGGCACAGTCAATCCAGTCATATGACCGTTATTATAAAGAAATGTTAATGATTGATTTTGCGTTGCCACGAAAGAGGAATATATCTAATCATATAAACAACCGATGGAAAATTCCTTAGGCAGTGAATATGTCTACGAAACCGTTCGTATTTACACTTGACTTCATTATGTCATCTTCCGCAAATGATATAAAAAAGCAGATACATAGGAGTGTAACGTATACATGGTCGTACCGTTTGGTTTATTTCACTCTGTGGCGGATGTTGGGAAGGTACGAGTAGAATAGGCAGAGTCAGTGACTAACTGACGGTGGCTTGGGTCGTATGAAAAGTACAGTACGACCCAGTGACTAGTAGAAACCAATGGAGATGGATTAGAAATGCATAACACACTTCCGATCATGCACAGAGGTTTTCGCATTGAAGTGGACTCAACGCATGTTAAATGTTCCTGCATTTCGTTTTTTCGCGATACGAAAATTCCTGCCATTTGGCGAAAAGTGTCGTATTCGTTTCGTCGTTTTGGGCTTTATAGAGAGACGCAACTAGGAAAATGAAAAAAACTATTTTATTCGTTTCGTTTTCTCGTTTTTCTTGTTTCGCGTTGTAACAAGGCGAATAAAACGCAGACACGAAAAAAGGAAATACTGTATAAATTTCGCAAAATTACGTGAAGTAACCTTTTTTTTATAGTGTTTGTTTCTAACATATGCAAGGCAAAACAAACAAAATAACGAATGGCGGCTCTTCGGTTTCCATGTGTCATTTTCTATGTTTATTATGCGCGGAGCATCTAATAAATTCATTAAAAAAAAAACAATTGAAGATGATAATTTAAAAACTTAAAAACTATGATTCTTTCAGCCGTTAAATATAAGGCTGCAAAAAGTATTTAAAAAAAAAATATCGAGTTACAAAATGAACTACAAGTTACCAAGAGCCGTACAGAACTGCTTAAATCCGTGTGAATTTGATTAATTGCAGCAAGGCGTTACGAATTCCCCGCACTATAAAGTCCATCATCCTAGTTGCATTCTCTAAAATGTGACAGACTTTTGAAATATTTTTAAAATATCTATAATGACTTTGTTCACAGCATTTTGACACTAAACATATTAGAGGAGCTTCGCTAAAATACAGTCACAAATAAAAGATGACAAACTTTTTTTCTGAACAAGAATGACCTTAAACTTGACTTAACGGCTTTGAAATTCAAGACACTTTACATTAATTAAACTTCACCCATGATTAAAACTCCCAGAGCGATGACAAACTCAACATTATATACGTATCGGATGAATCCGAAATCCTCTCCCTGCAACTCCGTTTCGTGGGGATAATTAATTTCATGAAAAACTCTGCGGTCAGCATTTACAAAAGCGAAGCGAGAAATCACGAATAATTGGTAAACAGAATTTTTTCATATTTCATTTATTTGTTTTCATATTTCATGGAATTTTAAATGGTTGAAATTGACATTTGAAATAATTTTCTTTAACTGTGGCAGACATAAGGAAAGATTGTCAAAATAAGACGTTAAATTAAAAATGTTTCATTTAACGTCAGAACCCCCGAAGGGACTACGGATAGCGAAAATGAATTTTTTTCCATATCGCGTCATTGATGGTGCAAAAAAGTACTGACACAGACACAGCAAAGCAGCAATCAAAACGATCATACAGGCTGCAGCCCCAGTCTAGTTTCGAATTTTCGGTCACAATTATTTTGGACATTGCGACAAGTAACGTTAGAAACCGAGTTTGTTATCAGTTTAAAAGTTTAACGTTTCTCGAGATGGTTCAAATGAAATGGTTTACTTACTGACATAGCAGACCCTAACTGCTGTAGTGTAATTCTGGGAAGGAATCAATCCGTCTGTTAGTAGTTTAATTGGGTCAGACAATATGTAACACTGACACACGAGATCGTGCTTATACCACGAAAAGGCCCAAAACGTCTCCTTTTCTATTGTCTCCGATGCAAGGCACCTTTCTACACATTCTCTGATGTTAGCCGTGCGATCCATTGACAATATGTCCTCTGTCCTTGCATGTATGTCAGACACTCTACTGTCCTCTCGGATAGAAACTGTGCAGTTGCCTAAGGTATCAATAATAATATTAATAATAATAATTATAATGATGATAATTATTGCGATTAATACATTCACCTCACAGTTTTAGGCATGTATTATTGCGTTTTCAGCCACCCATTTAGCAAGTTATCGTACAAGGGATCTGTCATAGACCTACGCATTCAACTTGCTTAAAAACGACCAAGAATGATTCTGTTCTCTGGGTCTTACGCTGAGCTCAATGTTACTTCACACACATGACTGTTACAAGACTACACATAAAACAGAGGAATTTATGAACTACGGTGGCGTAGTAGATCGGAAGATGCTATGCATTATATATTGTGTTCAGAAACATAAAAAAAAATCTAGTAATAAGCTATAAAAATTACCAATAATGTTCTCGCAAATATATGTGTAACTTCTTTCACAATCGGTTGTCCTCAAATACCCAAACTCCACCCTTATGCAATGACTGTAGTACAACTCATTCGGCTCCGAGATTTCCCAAGAAAAATAGAACGTGAATTGGAATGGGCTCCCATCTGACCATTCAAAAATCCCGTTTGGCGGATCTACATCACTCAGCCCTATCCAATATTCGTCCTGTCTGTTGGAATTATAATTTAAAGGAAAATGTTATGTTATCAGGCGGCACAAATAAATTATGGCGAAGATAACAAAACTCGATGAAGGTTATCAGTCCGTCACAAACTTGAGTTGATGTGGAATGTTTTATACATCACAAACTAGATTTCATGACAAAGCGAATTAGAACAACTTTATAACACCTTCACATAGGCCTCCTCCACCCCAAACAGGCTTAGAGCAGGTCAACTAACTGGACGGAATCTTGGATCTATCAATATCCTTGAAATAATTTTTTCTTCAAAGCTCCGATACAGGTAGTTTCGAGTAAAGAAAGTATACCGTTTTTTCACATATCAATTATGATGTTCACATGACCAGGATAAAAGTTATTTGTAGACTTTACATCGATTAACTTTCTCCTGAACAAAATTTCAAAAAAATTACTATAACGGGCCACTGCATATCGTCATTCCACAAAACTATAGGATAACAAAACTTTATTTTACCGTTAATATGTCAAAACTACAAAAGTAACTTACATTGATTCCTTCCAGCTTGTTTTGCTAAAATAATCGACCATTTTTATCTTCATTGCAGAGTCCAATATTAGCAAACTTCCTCCATTGGCATGGCATGTTTTGTTGGCCTCGTACCAATTATTTCCGTCAGCGTGGTAAGTCAGTTTGTATTGTATCATATCTCCAAACGAACACTGAAGAACTGAAAAGAGTAAAGAAAAATCGTAACAAGGGAATAAGAAAATATATACACAAATGTCTATAAGAAAGCATTATAGTATATATAGTCTGCATAGAAATAAACATAATGTCATCACAACCTCTACACTGACGCGATGGCGTACAAAACTCCACTTTAAAAATGTACGAGTAGATGTCAAAACAATCAGACATAATCTGGCATTTAATTACAGTCCAACAAATTATTTCAAAATAAGAATAATTCACACGAATACTTCACTTAAAACCTAAAATGCATTTTTTAAAGAAGTAAAATGCTTTTTTCTGACTTGCCAGACATTAAAAAAGATGTTAAGATAAACCCTGCTGTCAACATTGTGTATACTCGAAGATCACTATTACAGCTTCCAAGCTAAACTCCGACAACGTGTCTGATGGCCCGAATAAATAGAGTCAACACGACTGTCACTAGTTAAGGTACTTCGTGTATCAATTCAAATATGTACGTAACACTCAACAGACGTATTGCTTTCCTTCGTGCTACAATAGCATTTGGTTAAATGGTAAAGCTGACCAATTATACATATCATTGTGTTTTTGATGCATCCTTAAAGAACGACTCGGAGAAGTTTACAAACGTAAAACAACTAGGAAATAAGTTTACATAGAACCCTGGCCGATGGAAGAACAAATATACAAATATTAAATTGAGAAAAAAGAGCCAGTCGCAACGAACAAAGAGACAACATTTGATGCCTCCGCTCCACAAAACAGATGCGGTGCTTTGAATAAATAGAGTGAAGAGGTGATTTGATACACTCTAGAATGATGAATGAAAATGTAAAAAAAATACACAATGACATGTTTGTTTTTGTCTGCTTAGAGAATTTATCTCAAAGAAAAACTGATTTGTATTTCCCTTTCAAGCACATCTAAAAAGAATTGCATATATTGCTTGACAACGAGGCGTCCATAATTGTCTTAACTCATTGCTCTAACTTTTGCTTAGTATGGATCAAAAGATCGTTGTCTAAATAACTGCCACGGACATTTGATGTTTAATTGTGTGATTCTATAAACTGTAAGGGTTTGAGTGGAATCAATGTTCGCTTGTGCTTAGGGCATATTCTGGTCTTAATCCGGCCTTTTTTCAAGAGAGATATTTCATTGCATTAAGCTTTTGTTTCTTTACCCGTGCATTGTTTTGTGGAATTGGCATTGTAATTGACAATATAACTTGCCAGTCAAAGAGGCATTAATGACAACGGCTGGGTTGGTCTATCTCCATATATATACCATCTTACAAAATCAATCCACGTGCTAAGAGAGTCAACACTTTATGTACTTCTTCATATAAAAACCCCAACAACAACAAAAACGGAAGAATGCAGATCTAAACAGACATTTGGACGCACCGTTAAATACTGAAACTAAAAATAAATGATATTAAATTGTCGTTTTTAAGAACATCATGAATCAGTCCTTGATTTTCAACGACAGTTATCCCCACTATAAGAATTGATGACACCACTTAGTCAGATTAAAGTATTGATTACTTTGGACTTTACACAACAACAACAAATGAACCTGAACAACCGGGGCCTAAGTGAGTGAGAGATACTATTGGGGGCACTTTATTCAATTTTCAATTGTCCGACAGAATACATACAGGGAATATCAATACCATGTATTGTATGGAAGTGAAGTCGAATGGTTAACCATTGTTTGTGTCAGTAATTAAGAAAGTCATTAAGAACATCAGAACCAATACAAACTCCGTTCATTTCTTGAACAGTTCCTCGTTAATATTAACGATTATGTTGACAATAAAAACAAGTCCGCACTGCGAGACATACCCCGTGGCCTGCAGCAAATACGAATCCTATGGCTGCAGACACAAGTGTTGAGGTGTTGAGGCATTTATTAATAATACATGCCTCAACACCTTGACATTTGTGATGTGTGCATGTATATAAACAAATACGAATCAAGTGGCTGCAGGCTTTGAAGCATGTATTATTAAAATATGCCTCAAAGCCTTAACATTTGTGCTTCTTTGCATTTATAAAGTCGCGTTTTAAGAAAACCATGGTAAAATCCGTTATAACTTGCGTAATACTATCAGGTATATATTGCCCAATTTTGAGAACAATCCTAACATTATTGACAGAGAAATAGTCCATTTAGTGAGTGTTACATCAACAAGAACAACGAGAACAACAAAAGCGCCAACAAGAGAGTGAGTAAGATCTAGACCCCGTTCACCACGGGGTAAAAATTGGAGAAGAGTTTTCTGCGTAATCAGTTAAGTAAACGCTGACATCTTACAAACAATTGTTGTAATCTGTTGATTAGGATCTTAGCATTCTGTTAGAAAAGATGCTACGTCACCAAATGACCCATTGTGGAAATAGTGAGAAAATTGATTGAAAAAGTGACTACATACGTTAGGATACGGAAGCGCTCAGAAGGGTCATTATCGGAGATATCCTTCAGGCAACGCTTCATCGTCTAATAATGATGGTCTTCTCCAGAAAACTGATGCTCGTCTCTACGCACAAAAGCGTTTGTTTTGGAAGTTGGTTGCAACCGAATGATAAATAAACATAATATTCTAAGGAGCCACAAAATATTATTACCAGTCACGTACCAATCCTTGGTGGGATTTGAATGCTTACATAGCGAAAACACTGTTATTGGTAATTTAGTAAACGACACAGAAATGATCATCAATTATATAATGATGGAAATGACGATTATACTAGGAAAATTATGTTCAAATTATTCTAGTTATGCAGGCAACACACGAGCGATCAGTCGCCGCGATATGATCGTCGGTGAATTCGCCAGCGATTTTTATGGCCCGACTTGAGCGCACACACGTAACGATTGGCACACCGATTCGGTGTACTTTTAGTTAAGAAAAACTTGAAATACATTAATCATACCAAATTGTGAAAAAAATGTATTTACTCAGGAACATTGTTTTTCCTGTAACTTATATAAGTTTAATCGATGGCGAATACATTTCGGCAGAAAATATCATATAACAATAGCCGAAAAACAACCGAGCGATCGGTAGGCCTTTCGCCGGCAGGAACACACGCGGCGAATTTCCCAGCGATTGGTCAAATCGCCGCGATTGAGCAAAAATATTCGCTCGTGTGTTGCCTGCTTAAACTCTTTAGACAATTCAGCACGAAGCATACACGTCAGTAGGCCTGAATAATTTATTAACAGAAGAAAAAGTGTTTTATAAGTTAGCATATTAAACCATCCAACAAATGTTATCATGTTTTCCACAAAGATCCAAACAAACACCGATTGATTGAAATAAATCAATTAAAATCAGTGTCCTTTTTTGTACTTGAATGTCTCCAATCTATGGAAGCCGGGTGTGGTCACTCGTGGTTTCATGCTAACCTCAAGAAAAGCTGTAAAGTTAATCAACTGCATTTATTCTTTTTATGTTCATACCGAAGATCAAAACCGTGAAAGTGCGAGACATAATTACCAAATACTGCCTAACTAAAAACTGCGAAAGTGTCAAATTGATTGTGGTTTGGTCCAATTGTTTCAATAATTGTTTTTAGTGTGCAGTTTCTTTGTCTCGGTAAGCATGTTCTTTGCTCTTAATTTTGTACCATTTGTGTTTCCCCCTTTTTTAAAAACCTAAAACGGTGATAGGCTGCATTCGAGTTCCATACCACTTTATTATACTTAATAAATCTGGCTCGCTAACGTACATCTATTCTCCTCTGTCTGTTAACCATCGCGAAGAAAGGCTCCTTAATTCCACAGCAGCCTGATGTGTCTATGTTGGTAAAGTGAATTGTAAACAGGTGTTGCCAATTTGGGGTACAGGAATAAATTCTACAATATAAAGTACAACTTCATCACAATGTATTCTGTAATAAATTCTGCTAAGCTAACCTTTCACATCTAGTCTTATTAAATGTTGCACACACAAAAACACACACACACACACACACACACGCACACACAAATCTGCTTAAGTCCGTGTTACAATTTAACGGACGACAATATCTTTGCATGTCTTGACACTACTTCACCAAACGATTCTCTTCACAAGGCTGTTAGTTTAGAATTATTTACAAACGCTACAAAGCAAACGAGTTAAACAAAACCAGAACGTGTCAACCAGCGACAATAAGTTTACAATTATGTATCAGGCCTATACAACATGCCATAGGATATAGGCTAATTGTAATGCGACAGGTAGACAACAGGCAAACTGTATCGATACATGCAATCTAAGGTGATATTGATTGATGTAGAGAAGACGATGTTATATGATTCCACTGCCCGAGTCTGGCTGTGTTGTCTTGATTGTTTGATGTTTATTTTATCGCAAACTGAAGTTTATACTACTTATATGACGGCGTTATGCCCTGGTAGGATTTTTAGCTAATTGGCATCATGGAGTCTGTTTGTTATGGCGTTATGTTTCTTTATTTACTTGTGCTTATTGTTGTTTATGAGTGACATAACCGTAACTACTGCTTTAAAAACCCAAGCAAACAAAGAAATGAATGATGTTGAATCATTTATTATTTTTGAAAATTATTGTTTGTGATCAAATCAGTAGCCAATCAACTAATTGTAGTCTTTATTAAATACGGCCACTTAATTACACATCTTTTTTTAAAAACAAAATGAAAAAATGTGTCTTAATATTAAAACATTCGTGGATGCTAATACATATCATAACACCCCTTGCTTCTGAAAATTCAACATACGCCCCTATGTTTTTTTTTTTTAATGTTTGAGACCTGGGTAAGGCCAATCGAAAAACTTGCTCCAGGCTTGTCTTTTTCTTATACTTGATAAGTTAATGTATCAAGGACGGCGCATTTTACAAAGAAAGAGTTTACATGTTGTCAGATCTCGGCAGTTATTTCCCTTTTATGACCAGTGCAGCACAGGTGAAAGCAAAACCAACAACGACAACAGCCACAACAAACAGTGAGCTAATTACATAAAGTCCACGTGACAAATCCACTTCTCAGAGCTCCACTTGACAGTTGTATGCGTGCCCGCCTGTCGAGTTAGGGTCAGTAAGCGACGTTTCCGGTGGATGTGAAGATGGCCCGGCTTCTACACGGTTTTCCAGCAGTGCACCAGCGCTGTAAAATCGTCATATAAATGAAATACACTTCGGAAAAATATAAAACAACATAAATAAATTCAATAAATATATACTTCTTGAACAAACAACCAAACGTCTTGTTTGTTGGACTCCAGATGCAAGCAACATTAGTGACTTACCAGCGGCCAGACTTATCACGACCACTATCTAGTTAAACTTTCTGGGGGCAAATGACTCGTTAGAGCATTCAGTGCATCATTGTCGTTGTGATGCGTTGGGACTGATCTTACATCACAGCCCACGGGTACCAAACTTTGTGCAGCGAAACTGTAGTGAAAAAAACGAAGAAAGCATATGTAATACTGAACAGTAGTTCACACCGTCTGACTAAATAGTTGAGGTTTTTGATTTTTTGTTCCTATATTACTTAAATATATGTAAAGAAGAATCATACATCGGCAGTCGATATGCATCTTTACGTTGTTTGATCAAAACGTTTAGACACAGTTCTGCACGTGGCTTGCCCATAAGTAAAAACTGTATTATCAGAAAAGGAAATGTTTACAGTTCAACATTTTTTATAGCTATTTTTTTTTGTATTAAACAAATGATGTGTGAAAATATCGAAGTAAAACAACAGTACTGCTACACCACTGCTACACCACTACTTCCTTTGAATGTCGAAAGTTGACCAATCCTCTGTAATATAGCAGGTTAATCAGTTACCTTCGCGTTTTGACCAACCCTGTCATAGTATCGGCTAACAGTTTCTTTGTCTCGCCTCATAGTTTCGCCGTTTCATCTAACAGTTGAACTGTTTCGACTTACACAGTTTCGCTTCACAAATGCATACATTTTGTCTTTGACACTTTGTTTTTAAGGCGGAAGAGGCGGGGGTATGGAAGGCAAGTGGTTGCTTTCAGCTTCCATACAAATAGCTCTAACACGAACGATTTGCTCTCGTCGACCATTGCATTGCAAAGAGCTTATTGTTGTCTAGACTGGTCCGGCGTGATAGAGAGATATGTAAAAAGATGCTGCTACAGGAACGGACATAGATAAACTTCAAAGATCGTAAGCTTACCGGCACACTTTCTAATTTTAAAACGTATTAAAGATTGATTATGCAAACTGCTGTATACGCTATCATTTAAAAAAAAACCTGGGGGAACATGTTTTGTGAAAGCCGAAATTCTTGTTTAAGCGGCATTTAGAAGCTGGGTACATAACAAAAACATGACGACTAAGATGGATTTTCAACTTCTGGGTATATACACCCAGATGTTGAAAATCCATCTTAGTCGTAATGTTTTTGTTAACGTAGAAATTTATTCAGATTCTTTCATTAGCTTTTTGCTATTAATTGACTTTAAATTGTCTGATTTTCAGATGTCTCCATGTTTTCTCAAATTATAAATGCATCCGATGTTTCTCTGCACTTTTCTGTGAGCTGCAAATTGTTGACAAAAAGCCAAAGCAAACGATCCAAACATGTTTGACACAAGACAGGAACGTGTCGACTGGCGAGTTTTTGAAATTATGTAGCAAGCCTATACAACACGAATTAGGATATAGGCTACTTGCAATTCTGAGGGCGTTGTGGACAAAAGGCAAACAGAATCAATAAGGCAACATGAGCATTTATTGCTTGAAGTTCGGAAAGGATACTCTTGGTTGTGTCCTGTTTTGTCTCAGACTAAATGTTATATTACTTATATGATGGCGGTGCCAGCCTCTGTGACGAAAGAAAGCGTTTTAACTACCTTGAGTCACTGACATCATTGCCGTAGACCGATTCGAGCTCTACCGCGAGTTATATATGTAGCTGAGAGTAACTTGATCGGCCTTTGTTATTATGTAAAGCAGACTGGAGCTCTGTGGAATTGTTACGTTTTCTGTGTGTGTATGAAATTATAAATAGAAGATTGACAAGAGCACCGACATTCGCTTAACTCAGTGAATAGATTTATGTTTTTATGCCCAAGTAGGCTATACATTTACCGTTTTTAAAATAAGGAGTGCATGCACAGCTGTGCTGATCTTGATATGAATTGCAATATCAATAAAACCTAAGAAATTTTACTTTAATGACGTTTCCACCCTTTAAATCTTTCAATTCTATTTTTGACTGTTTTTCCTGAAGGTTAAACTATTTGTATCATTTCTTACGACATCCAAACATTATAAGCATCCGTCTTTATATTTTAACACCCCTAGGCTTTTAACGTTAAACCGACGCCCCCGTCACTTTGTTCAACTATGTTCTGCTTTAATTGCTTGAGGCATGTGCTATGCCACTAGAATAACTTGTTTCAATGTTGTCTTTAGGTTGCACTTAACAAAACTGCGGTCCTATGTAGAGAAAGAGGCCATGTTTGTATTAATTCAACAAAAAAATGCAAGCGTCAGAAATTCCGTAATTAATTTGACGTTAGGCCTACCAGCTTAAAATTGTCAGGAACCACAGTTATTTCCCTTTGGAGTACCTAATGGTTGACGATATGAGAACCAGTTAACATATCGCTATTAGAAAAACGTTTAGAATAACTGGCTTATTTTTATACACTGGAGATGAAGGATTTGACATGAAGTGTTGTAAATTAACTTGGTATTTACGACTTTTCATATTATTACAGTTGAACATAAGGCCCATAACGAATATACATTTTGCTTGACTAAATCTGTGTCTGTACCATGGTGAATGTATCTATTTTCGATTTCAATAGACGGTACAAGTTATGGCACATTGCCTACTTATTGTAAGGAATATTTTTCAATTGTTAGATAGTAGCACTCATGTCGAGAAGAACTTGTCAGTCCAGAACTCCCGCTTTAATCAGTGAATTCATTATATATAATGATCACACATGTTTTAATTAATTGCACAGTTCTTTATTGTATAGGTGCACTTAAACATTATAAATAAATGGGTAAAGAAGAATACTGATGATCTTGGTTTCCGTGTTATATTTCAAGTAGAGGCAAACATTTTTTCGTTATTCTCTACTCGAATCCCACATAAAAACATAATGAGCGAAGCACATTCATCAAGTGTCACGGTCATTTCATTGTGCTCTGTATATGAATTATGAACAATTATTTAACTTATTAGCAAAACAATGGAAAACAACCTGTCTGGTCATGATGTGAACACTGTAAACAAGGTCACCTGTCTAACTGACATCAAGCCGGCAGTTCTGGTTTTATTTCTACTATTTTTTCACATTCCTGAAATAAAAAGTAAGTCTAGTCATCAATCAGTCTTATTTAATGACACATAGCACGTGTTAGAAGTTTTAAAACCCATACGCTATTAGTTGTATGTTGACATGTTGTTATTTAATATTTGACTTCAGCAAGATAAACACTTGTATAACGCAGAAGAATAATTTGAACTTCTGATCTCACACATTTATTCTGGGTCATATTTGCGTAGGGATGAAGTAAAATAAAAGCAAAATTGAAAATATTACAGTTTAAAATTAGGCAAATGAACACATTAAGATAACACAGGAATTGTTATTTGCGATCGGCCACAGGCCAATGTCAGAAGATCTTTAAAGTTAGTCAGAGTTATTTGATATTCTGTCAGCCTGAAGATAACATCTTGGTTAAAAGAAAATTAACACACCGGACGTTTGGTATCTAGAGATAATTGCTCAATGAATGGCGTGCCTGTGTTAACACATCCCCACCACAGTGTACTGGTGCAGATAAAACAGTTCAAACTGTTGGTATAAATACTCTATAATCTTACAAGCCCCATATAATATCTAAGGATAAAGAAACACCGAGTTGGAGGGTTTTTATAGCGACTGAGTAAGAGGTAGTTTCACTGAAAATAGCAATACCCAATTGATGATTAATACTAAAATATAAATATGTATCCGCAATCTTAAAAATGACGAATATGAATCTAGGTCAAGTACACACATTCGGATATGAGCATTTT
>JAVFBZ010184162.1:0-15091 GCA_032466195.1 Katharina tunicata
AGATATGGATAAATATCCGATGGCTCTGTATCCTGCGAGTCTGCGCTATAGGTATATGATAAAAGCACGTGACCCAACATCTCGCTTTCTTAAAAAAAGGCTATTAAAATGTCTGCTACAACACTGGCCCTATAGCTCTACTTGCTATGTGAAATGGGTTACATGACTACAAAATGGCGATTCCAGAAACAAGCACAAATCGACATAACAATAAGCAATTTTTGGTTTTACGACAAATTAACAAACACGCTTGCCGTTTGCGAAACGATTTGTCCATTTCTCATTCAAATGTGTAGCACTGGACATACTTAGTGAAGTTTGTTGGCGATTAACTTTTCCAATCATTTCGTTGTGAAAATTCACTCAGTGCGTGCACAGCTTTAATGATCCAAACGAACTTCCAACGAAACTTCCTTATCAAAATATTATCTTTTGTTCATTTTAGTCACTGACGACGGAGCCGTCTGAGCGTATAGAGTGTCCGGATACAGAAGCTTACACTGGGTATTTTTCTGGTGGCAACAGAGTTTGGGGCGACCTTAACGAGTTGTCCTTTAGGGTATTTACCAAACATATACCTTGTTTCAATTTAAAATGTCAGTCATTCATACAACAAGTGAACTTAACACATACCAACAGGAGCATGTCCGAAGGGTTTGCGGGGATGATTGGAATTATGCTATGGTAACAGACTTAAGCGTAATACTGCCTACTGTAACGTTGTCTACAAAAATCGCAATACGTTTTTTTAAACCATTATCTGATTCAAAGCATTTATTAACAAAAGCCTAGGACATCAATTAACATAAAATTGCAAATTAGGTTACAATAATTGGAATTTAGTGCAACAAGCTTGCGGGCATTACAAATAATGTTGACTGTCTCAACAATGAAACTCAATTTCTATTTCACCGTGTAGGATAACATCGTTGGGCACTAATTCACAGTATGTGAAAGCAAACAGCATTTCTTTTCTCAAAAATACTACAATAGGGTAATTTAGTTAATCGAAACATGATTTTCCACTCTAGCATTTTAACCAAAATGTTCAACATTACCGAGTTATATTAGATTAAACCTCGAATTCATCAATACACAAGAAATACTTCTCTCAATCACTGTGTTTTATAATGTCAAAAGTATGGTCTTTTCGTCAATTTAGATTAAATCCTGATTCCATAATTTAAAAAAAAAACTCATGTATATGTGTGTCTTATTTAAAGCTATGGTTGTATTAAATACTCTGTTCCACGACCGTTTTTAAGGGCACGAGGGCCCATCTGAAAAGAAAGAAAAAACAGATATAAGCGAACAGAAACGTCAACCAGATTGCAACTGAGTACTAAATATCCTTTTGATTGATACCGAATTGGCTGCATATGTTCGTATAAACAAAACGCCTTGCATGTCGTGACTATTTAATTTTATTTTCTATAACCATGCCTCCCATTGGAATCCAGTATCAATTGGAATAATAAGAATAAATTAAACAATATATAGTGCATCGACTCTCACTGACTGGTGGTGTTATTAAAATATTAATAAGTTAATTTTGTCAAATTTCATGTGTAAATTTATTTGTTATAAAACCCGACTTCAATCAAGAAATTAAATTAATTTCCCAGGCCACAAACCATGTTCATGCAGACCACAAATAAGTAGTCTGAATGACTGGAAAACTTTTAGCTCGCTGACATTTGGACAAATCTATATCTGGATACCATGTTGGTATGTCTAAGGTAGACAGCACGAAAATCAACATTTGCTTTTTCCCGACATAGTGATATATGTAGGGCACCGACAATTGTTTTTGATTGGAATTGAAACATCAAACAAGGTGATATGAGAATATGAAGCGATTCACCACTGTAGTACAGAAACAATTGTGCCTATTGGAAGACAAATTCGACACAAAACTGTTTAAACTGACACTAAAATAGCAGACTGTGATTTATTTATATATTTATTTGATTGGTGTTTATTTTTGAACTCAAGATTATTTCACTTAAATGACGACTTTGCGTTACCGCAAAAAACACCAGCGATCTGAGAGTATATACCTATATATATATATGCAGTCTGCGAATATCCATTAATAAATGTATTGGCAACAAAAGGCGTGGGATATACTAATTAAGATTTACTACCACAAAGTACAAGTGTTTGTGTTATAGGTTTGTTCTGATTGTTTCCTTGTTGTCTTCATCACGTCAAAAACAAATTTGTCATTAAATATAATACGTGACGAAGCCCGGCTGAACAAGACAAGAAATGGCTCGATTAGTATTAATTGTTTGTAGAGGACCATACTTTTAATACACCATCGATTTAATGGAAAACTGTTGAAGGAGGTCATTAAATACATGTGGTTATTATATCTTTGTTTTCTTGTGGTTCGACGGCGACATTTAACTTGTCAAATATATTATAATAACGATCTTCTGCCGCACTACAATCACTACTTCTTTAGTCAAATTGCGGTTGGTATAATGTGTCCGATTTCAAAGGTATTGTCAATCCATTAGAGAACCAAGTTGGTAGCATTTAGTGTGAAATATATTTTCGTCGTTGATAAAGTGAGTGTTAACAGTATTTTAATTTTCAGATTCTAGTACAATAGCTGAGTAATTTAGGTGGCCGACTGTAGTCGTTGTTTCATTTCCCGCAAGGGTATCAGTCTGCAAAACTTTCTAAACTAGAATCTGTTTAGTATCAGAGAGTGGTATCCCCAAAACAACGAGAATACAGCATTTAGTCTTTTGAACCAACCACTTTTTGACGAATGTGCTGCACAAATTACAATAGTGTTATTTGTCACGAATGATTTACTTGGTGATCCATCGAGCTTGACTTAGTTTAGTGATTTCATTCTATATCCCTCAGGCGCAGAATGGTGTCCGTACTATAAAGCCCTAGAAGATAACATAAATGGATAAACCATGTTCATCTTTCGATCTTAATGATCTTAATAAATTTTGTAGAAATGAGAAAAACATTTTAGCAAGATAAAATTAAGATTATCAGTTCATGCCATCTGTGGAAAAATCCAAGTCAAGCCATATTTAATCTATAAAACATATTACTGGTTGAGTGCATTACAAAACACTACCAAGACATGCTTTGAACTCAATTTGATCAAAGAGCCATTAACTAGAACATGTGGCTTTTTCAGCCTGGATGTCGTGGCTTTTTTAAATTAAGATTTGCAATAAAGGAAGACAAATGATTCAGTTGAAAATTTAAGACTTTTTAAAATTGAAATTGAATATTTAAAATTACCGTTTGATTTTATCTTATTTGTAAAGACAATCATATTATACATACAATTGTATTAATGTATTGACTAATGACATTTTAAGAAAAATTTCTACATCGGTTTTCATAGATTAAAATAAGTATGACGGTCAACTCAAACGCGGGTTTCACTTTGAAAAAAAAATATGGCTTGTTGACATTTAGGGTATTGTATCAAATTGTTTCTGATATAGACATACGTCTAATACCTCCTTACAATTCATTAATTCAAAAACTAAAACAGGTACGTACCAAGCATATTACCCCATTGTTTATACAATCTCATTGTATATTTGAGATACAAATAGCCAAGTACGACAGTAAGTAAAACGTGTCCACATTTTGTTCATGCTGCAAAACTCGATCCGGTCTATTCAAAATCTGGTTAAGATTATTTTTCTTATTTGAAACTATATCTCCGATAATGATGAAACAGGGCACACAAGTCCCAGAACATTGCACCGAAACGACATGGATAGCTACCATGAAACTGATCCCCTTACTAACCGACCACCCTGTATACAATATGCTGTACTGTGTTTTTAAAAGCTTTGGGCTAATGAGATTGCTTCATTGCACCAAATACAATTCGATGTCTCTTGTCGACCTTATATCCGAACTTTTATAATAACAAAAACAAATTAGGAAATGTGACCAGGTTTTATTGTTTTATCTATTTCTGTGTGAATTTATTTAAATATTTTATTGCTGTTTAGCGTCTTAGTCAAGGTTTTATACACATAAGGTCGACAGGGAGATTAGAACCTGTACCGTGTAAGTGAAGGGGGCTCATTAGACTAACATTTTCTGAATGAGATGTAAAATTTTGTCGACATACAACTAAATCAATAATTTCTGTATCAAGAAAAAGTATCGCTATTGTGAAAAAAAAAACAACCAAAATACAAATGCGCAAACAAATGTACAGATATGTATGTATGCAGAACGGATTTTGGCCGAATCGTTACCTAGCAAATACACTATACCTATTGTAGATATGGAAAACTGTTCAAATAAGATAACAAATTTGGAATAAATCACACTGTAATCGGAGAATGATGTACGTGCAATCTAAACGCAGATCCTACGTTCTACACGCTCTTTATCTAGATGTGATCTATATGTACATGATATAAACTCACCCAGCTCCTGTTTACTTACGAGCTGACTTTCCTTGATGATCAAATTACGGTGCACTGTTTAAACCTGTCTAATTGATTTAGAAAATTGTGAAAATATTGGACTTGATACAGTGGTTGGCCATTAAAACAACTCCTCAATGTGATCGATGGAATACCATATCTGATGTCGTTAGATGCCTGCTTGCTGACTTACTGATATAGATGCAACAAAACACTGCACAATAATATTAACAAGATATAATTAATATAAAGAAGATTTAATAAATATAAACAAGATATATGAAATACCTTTTAAGAGATATACGCGTGTTTCCTAGATTGCGTTCATGTCGTACTTTAGGTTATTTCACTCACATGACTGACTACCAGCCCAATGTGTGAGAGATACCCACCCAACACTTGCACGGCAACAAACAACGACAACAGCAAGGACCCGTGCCATAAAGCCAGACGCCACTACCGATCGGCTTCCGGATTCATTAACGAAGATACACGAGTTTAGATGGAAGACGTTTAACATCAATGTTTTCCATATCAAAATCATTACAAAAAGAAAACCATTCAAGCCCAAACCTACAAGAATGATGGACATTCTAGTCCCCCATAACAGTAAGTTTGGGGTTGTTCTATAATGACTGGTATCTTGCCCAAATAATACAAATACATTTCAATGTAATAACCAGTCTCAGCTAGCATGTAAATACATGAAATAAGAAGTATAGATCATTTACAATGAACAAGGAGTCCAACAATTCCACCATATTTATAATCAACAAAAGTTATCGTATTACAAAATGATTTACGCCATAGAATAGCAACAAGTAAGACACATTAGTGTCATCCATCGCAGAAATTCTGCAATAATAAAGGTCATAGTGGATAGAAGTAAGTACATGAAGCTTATTTTACGCTATAGAATAGAAACACATAAGGCACATAAGTGTCATCCATCGAAGAAATTGTGCAATAATAAAAGTCATAGTGTATAGAAGTAAGTACATGAAGCTTATTTTACGCTATAGAATAGAAACACGCAAGGCAGATTAGTGTCATCCATTGCAGAAATTCCGCGAAAATAAAAATCATAGTGTATAGAAATAAGAACATGAAGCTCATTTAATAACAGCCATGTTTACTTGTACGAGGCAGCATCACTGTAAGCACCATGTTTTTCTCAGATATCATTGATACACAACTTCACCGACCGACAATTGAAAGCAGAAATGCGAAGATCCCTGAAAAAGGGATTTGTGTATATTAGGGAGTTTAGTCCAACTATATTTCTGTTAATTCTTCCGTCTGATTTGTACGTTAACTGAAAGTAATCAAAATCTGCCGGAATACTTAAATGAGGATGTAGCAATTTGCTGTCAAACATGGGTAACTTTTTAATGTACCGGGCGTCATTCAACAGTTATTAGCCAATATCAAGATTCAAAATGTTGACTCGTTGCACATAAGGTTATTCACCGCGGTTGGATCAAAGCCTTTGTTGATACATCTGATCAAAATTGACCAAACGTCTTCACGTTGAATTCAAATTATGGCAGGATTTCTACCAAATGAATAATTTGTTTAGCTAGGAACAAACAAAATATACTTGCAAATATCAAGGCAAACAGATTGTTTGTAAAACCCTTATTATGGGTACGTATGTGACTGGAAGAAGCCAGTAGATTTTTTCTGAACAGCTTGAACCTCAGTGCAAAGTGAAAGCGTGTCAGTGTTTTTCAGCTTTGTTACATAGCAATAAATGGTTATTTAAGACAAGACGTCTTGTCCTATTAAAATTGATGAATATGGCGGAAGCTAGTGGATAATCTAGAAAGAAAATAAACTAAAAAATCTAATGGCGACACATGTCATTGTAATTACACAAAAAAGCAAAACACAAACAAGTATGGATGGTGATGAATGTGAACCAGCTTGTTATGCCTTTGCAATGGTTATGAAGAAGTATTGATTGGGTAGGCATTATCATATACGAAAAATAGGTAAATAGCCTGCGATTTTAAACGTAAAAAACAATTTATCGTTCATAAATCTACAGGTAACAAGGTCTTATTGAGTTCTTACTCACGTAGCACACTGGACGTAAACCAGATGCCACAACACATCGGCTCTCTTTTTGCCGTTAGCTCAGAGAATCAAAGGGATTTTTTTTATACCTTATTCATTCAAGTCGCTCCTGTGACAAGCACGCGAAATAGATGCAGGAAACCACCTTCTAACTTCACTGTGGACAAATAGTTCAACTCCGGATATTAACTAGAACACCACAACACATCGGCCCCATGGATGCCCTTAGCTCAGTGAACACAAACAACTCGACCTTGACACTCCCACCCAAGGTTGACAGGTGGATGCAATTTTGTTCAGGCTGTACTGACGGAGACTACGCAGTTAACCAAATCGGGGTAACTTTTGTGTAATTTTGTGAAAAGTTAATCATATGTTATATTTCATTCAGATTTCAGCTTATCGGTCAATGTGAAGAAACAAAATTTAACAGAATGAATATCATCATAGGCAAGTACGGACGAATACAGAATAAATACAAAATATACAAGTTATCATTCAGAAATCACGTGACAGTGTCTTATTGGGTGTTTAGCTAAAAAGTCGACTAACATGTTGACCTCATACGAAGTTCAAAGTAAGCGACGAAGCCAATTCTTTTCATCTTTGCACGTCAATAGAGAGCTTACATATTTCATTGTCCTCGCAATAATACATCACGACTTTAATCCGCTCGTCTGGAACTGCAACTAATGAAACCTTTGGAGTGGCGGAAAAAAGCAAGGAAGTAAAAACTGAAGTAAGACAAAAACGTTAATTAAACATATATAGTGGTTGGGTGTCGAGTCTGCTTCATGCGATATGTTTCAACAGTAAGACAAAACATGATGTTGTGTAAACTAAGTTCGAACCCCGGTGGAGGCAAGCAAACGTTTCTTTCTCTACATTGATGTACAATTATGTATGCATGCTTTATATATATAAATTTATTTAAGCACAACCCCACATTGCATCAATGTGTAGGCCTACATGTATCAATCAGCTTACAGGTTATATGTATGCTTAAAGTAACCAACTCGACAAATTCATCACTTTAAGACAAGATACATGGAACTTGAAGTTTTATTTATCGCACAGCTCTTCCAAACCAAATCGAGGTCTTCTTCATTTGAAATTTCAATTGGGCGAAGACCCAAACACTCTGCGGGGAGTTTCTATTCTGGTGAAAGCAGTCGTCAACTTTCCATACAACACAGTGCACATGTGAATGACAATAATGAGTTCCATCCGACAGAGAACCTGATAAATATTTACTCTAGCGGTTAAATTCTGTATCAGTCGTTGTCTCATTTCCGTGTGAAAACCGTGCAGAGGGAAGTCAATGTTGTCTAAATGTTGTTGTTGTCAAATAAAGAACGCTGCATTTGCACAGACACGTTCGACAAGGATCTCCACTTAAAAGTGAAGTGAAGTGGATGTAAGCCAACCACATTTGATAATAACGATAAAGCATCCCTTTATCTGGTTCACTTAACATTAGCGTTTCCTTGTTCCTCTTCGTGGCGGAGGAACTTGGGCGTCACAACAGTAGTGTTAACAGAAAATTGTCACAACTTTACAATCCGTTATTCAGGTTATTTTCCACTGATTCTGTCCAACGTGGTTTTAGTACTGTTATTCGTGTCCGCTGAAACCCACTTCAACTGAACTCCTGTAAGTGAGACGTACGTGGACTTCTCGTGCTACATTTCATATAGTTAACATGTCACTGAACTAAATGAATTATAAAATGCTGTTGATCAGATATATAACTTTATTCTGTCATTCTTATAGGCTCTGATTTGCTTGGGTTAAATGTTGAGTAATTTTGGTTATTTTTATCGGCAAGAACTACATAAATAAATCATGGCACAAACAGTTCACAATACATTTTACTTACAGAAGTTCATTTTAAGTCGCTTTCAATGGAAAATGAGGAATCCTACAAAAAATGTAAAAGTAGTTTTGTTAACAACTCGGAAGGGTCTGTAATTTGACCATGACTTTGTTCCCTTTCCTAAAAAAAAAAAAAAAAAAAAAAAAAATTACAAAAAACAAGCAGATGTTGAATTTGAATGACCTAAAGTGAAACCACTATTACTACACAAACATAGCCATGAGCACATTTTATATAAGGTGTAATCGTCCACAGTTTTGTAAACAATCAACAACAAACAAATTGTCACAATGTTTGAAACCGCTATACAGGTGATTTAACACTGATTCCGTCCAACATGCTTCACATGGGTTCCTTAACACTAGGGAAGCAGGCATCTTGGATTATTTATTATAATATATGCTAATTACGCTTATTGTGTCACTGCACATTTATCCAGGTGTTTTTGGCTCTGTACAACATGAGTAATGAGCGTTTTCCTCCTTTGTGCTTTTTGTTACGTTGTCTTTGATTTATACTTCGCAAAATTAATAAAGAATATCAAATTAACATACTGTATAAGACCATTATGCCAAGGGTGGTCACATATACACCAACTATATATGGATTGAATTAAAAGGCTGCACCCGCATTTAGATACCAGTCTCACATTTTTGATAATGAACAATCTTTCTCGGGAAATTTCCTTCCTGTTTTGCAAATCAAGGAAAATCAGTGTACAAAGTTCACAAGCCTACCGTGTTCAAATTGTCGTGCTGTAGAAGGACATATATGCACTCTACTACTATATTGAAACCTGAAGTGTGAAGTAAATATAGTGAAGAGGTTTTAACTTTAAATAAATCGCCAGTGACATATGCGCAGACACGTCCGACTAGTATTTTCAGTATGAGAAGAAATTGTTACTTTTAGTGACATTGTTAAAAAACGTATCGATTGTTCTGCTATCTGTGATGTAATTGGGCAATTACTAGCACTGTATTTCCAAACCATGTTCTTTTGGGTGGATACGTGTTAACTTTCCACTCAAGTCAGTATACACAATTCATTAATCAGACATCAATAGTGTGGATTATTTTCTAAAACGGCTAAGTTGTGTGCCTGCCGATTACAAAATGCTAAATGTGTATCGCTGTTTACAAAATGTGTACGCAGCCCATTACCATATGGAAATCTGAAGTATTCCCTGAGCCGAGTGTATTTTTTTCTTCTAATGAAGTGCGTATTGCGGTTGCACATACACGTTTGACAAGATATTCCACTTAAGGGTACTTGAAGGTGCCCTAGATGAAAGGCGAGGGCTTTGCTGTATTAAACAGGAACACACTCTCGCACAGCATTAACCTAGAATCACTGTGCTTCTTGTTGACAAGAAATATATTTGTGCAGATTAACCGAGAACACATTCATCTAAAATTTTGTGACAGTATTTATCATCCATAGATATCCATGCGACATTGTTGATGATATAAAGATGTAACAGTCGCACGAATAATTTGTATAAAAGTTATCCTCGCATAGCATATAGCTCGACCAGTTAGCTTCTTTTTGTCTTCGCTTTAGGTTACCAACCTGGTAAATCACACCATCACACCACGTGCCCCCCTGTGGTCATCAGTCTATGGATGTTTACCGGGTCATCTACATGTTGTTCGACTTAAACAAATATAAAACGATATAATTACACTTTTGTTTGAGCAAAGCTTATAAATGTAAATGTTCGTGATAAACCTGTTATTATTGACAAGAGCAACATACATTCCGTATTTGAGAAAACGGCTACCGCATCTAGAAGAACAACCAGTTGTTTTTATAAGCAGGACTTTCCATGCTTTGAGGCAGTTTTATTACCAGTAGAATCTTATCCTTCGATTTTATAAACAAAAACCAAAAATTATCAATGACATAATTTTTCCGTCTGTGGCAATTTTATTACATATTATTTTAATAGCACACTATCTTTTATATTCAAGAAATTCCACACTATTTTTTCTGCTAAAATTTCCGATAACGAATGTAGAGACTCGCTTGGAGAAGAAATACATATGTTCGGTCGTCTTCTTATGCGAGTAGAATTGGTTAGAAGTTGATTTGACAGTTCAAGCTTTTTTAGTTGCAATTGTTTGTCATAAGCTTCGTGCATAGAGTCTGTTGCATTAACAATGTTTTCTTAATGAAGTAATTCAATCTCTGGCGCTATCAGAATAAGACGACAGCGTTGAGCACAAACAGGGCAGCGTTGAGAAGTAACAGAGGATCCGGATAGAGACTAATTTAAAGTGTAAGGCAGATGATTCCTATTCAGATTTCAGAGCATTCAAATCCCATTTAATCGAGGTATTACATATGTTATAAATTCCGGCCGCGTCAGACAAAATGCTAAGGAAAACACAAAAACAATTTATACGCACAATGACTGAAAATGATTCCTTAATATAACTTCACGTATGAAAAACACACAAATAGCCTAATTTGTACAGAAGACAAAGAGAAAGGGATGTTAATAAGCAATACAAACATATCCTAATTAAGTTCACTTAACGGTTTAAGTAACCGACCGCTAGAACCCTTCATAACAAAAAACTTTCTTTTTCTCGGGCGCAAAAATAACCGATAGAAGGTAGAACTGATATAGGTTAATTATTCAAGTCGTATGACCCTTTCTAGTCCTATCTGACTTTTGTTCAGCATTATGTAGCGAAATATGCTATTTCTTTTCAACCTTCATGTGAATTTCATTGTATTTTGTTTATCTTACTTTGAGTTACAATCAGCTAACACAGTTTATCTTATTTGTATTTAATTAAAGTATGAATTTGTTTACAGTGTTTTTTTTACATGCGAAAGCTCTTTTATTATTGTCAACATTTTATCAATGACATCAATGTAGTCCATTTGCGCATGTCAAAATCAGTAAACAAAACAACATGATAATTATATTTTTGTACTTGCTAGATTTCGGTAAAGGAATACAGTAACGTATGGATTACCTATAAATACATGTTTACAAGGAGTTCTAGGAAAAAGTTCAAAATCACAAATGGAAATGTATTCTAAAACGATTTAAACATAGATCCTTTTGAGGTTTTGCTGTGAAGCGAAGGATTTCCAAACAAGTTGGCGCAAATGTTCACCATGATGGGACAGTGTCTCTTGCAAGACTTTGATCGGCGGCTTTATGCTCAGGTCAGAGAAAAAAATCTATCCAAAAACATGTCCGCCACAAATCCTGTGCTGGCTGCAACATGTTGTGCAACGAAGGATTTCAGAATAACTTGACACAAATGATTTCAATGATAGGACCGTATGTTGCCTACATTCTCAGGTTTGTCGCCCTAAGGTCAAGGTCACAGCTAGAGGTCAGTTTTATCAAAAATGTTAAATATAAGTCTTTTTGTTATGCAGCGAATGATCTCCATATTGCTGGTCTTAAAAGATGTCTTAATAAAATAAAAAGGTTAGTGTCTGGATCCGTCAAGTTCATTGCAACACAAACAGACGGATAACTTATTATAAAGATTTTATTCCGTTAAAGCTTAACGTTTTTTAAAGTATATGAGTTTTGCTGCCCTGGTTGTGGGACTAACTATATTGGTAAAACAGAAAGATGTTTATATTATAGATGAGAGGAACACACACGACCCAATGGTGAAATTCATAATAAGTTGCTCACGTGTGAGGGATTTGATAATATAGCAAACCTCTGTATGTTATCTAGCAACCTATTCGGTACGCTCCTACGCTGCGGCTATTGATGCACAGCATTTACTACAGTCCAGTATACTGGTCTTTAGTATAAGATGTGTATATCAATAGCCGCTGTGCAGGAGCGTACCTATTCGGCAGACAAGAAAATTCCAAGGTCACCCCTGCTGTACTACTGTACAATTTCAAATTAATTAATTATGCTAAACACTGGAGTGAACCTTTGACCAAAGAAGCAATAGCAATCAAAACTTGAGAACTCAAACTAAATCAATGGATTAAAGCTTCGAAAGAGCGTCTTGTCTTTAAATGAATAATGATGTGATGTCTTGATAATGCCTTAACTTTTGCTTCTATACTTGCAGGTGTGCAGTAAACCCTTGACCGTATTTAACTGATATCATGATTGCCTTTGTTAGAATAATGTAATTCCAATGGTTTATTTTCTGTAGTCCCTGTAATTACTATGTTATATATACTCTGCTAGCCTTGTACTCTTTGTACATGTTCAACTGATATATTATCTATCCCAACATGACTTCTTTGTTCGGAGTTTCTCTTATTTTATGTTACCCAAAACTGATCTGAGGAACTACTGGCTACTATATAATAATTCAGGGAAGAAATAAAACTAGGTGTCAAGACATTTTCTGTAGGCCTTCGACCGATTTGTTATGAAGCGTTTCGTACATTTAACGTCATAATATTCTTGTTAAGACTTTGTAAATGTCATCTACGTTTGTGTTCTTATGTGTACGTGCGTGTTCGTGTGTTTTAATAGCATGTCTTCTTGTGTTGAAGAAGCGACTGTGAACATTTGAACAAAGGCGTTAATGACGTGAATTGATGTATTTGATGTTGTACAAACTGGGCGTTTATGACTATTTGGCACTTTTAAGAAATGTCAGAAAGTTTCCATTTGTAATACAAAGTAACTGCTTACTAGATCAGTACGAAAGTTTATGTTCCAAGGATGAAATAAGTCAAGCTATGAATATTGAATCCCACGATTTTTACTTTACCAGTTTCTCAAAATCAGTGTTTAAATATTATAAAATCGAAGAGCAGTCAGTGATCAACATAATAAAGTCATCGAACAGTCTTTAAAGTGTAATGTATCATGTCTAAAATTCTCACATGATGTAATCTATCGGAAGGAAACATTCTTGTTATATTGTTGAGCAATTCATCAATATTTTCGAGGGCTTTTCTATTACATTTAGTTAGTTCGTGTAGTCTCGTTAAAGGTTATCTAACTAAAGTGTAAATTACAGCGGACTGTTGTTCTTCGTTTATTTTAATCCTCTGAATGAAAGAGACATTTTATTTTGTTACACTAAATAAACTCAGTGTACCTTAATTTGTCAAAACTTTAAATAAATCCAAGCAGATTTCAAACACTTGACAATAATGGATTTGACATTTTATTGATGCTGTGTTAGTTAAGATCGTTTTGGGATGAGCATAAACTAAACCCTCAATTGTTTTAAAACCGGAGTTAACAACCTAATAAGATTTTCCAGGAAAATACAAAGCTGTAAAAAGCAATTACTAACGAAAAACGGACTTAAAAAGCCTTTTGAAAAGTGGAATGTCAGACATTATGTTGTTATAAAAATAATAAGAATCGAAGAAATTGCAAAGCAGTTGTTCCATTTTATGTGAGAAAGTTGTTGTCAAAAGACCGAACATTTATTTCAAAAGTCCTTTTAACCAAATTGAGCCGCAGTTACATTGTGACTGCCTGTGCCGTCTGTGTCACCACTAAATCTTCAGTTAAAAATTCTGTTTATTTAGAAATATTGTGAGTTGTCAACATCTTCTTACCTTAAGTCATTCACTGTCAGTTAAGGGGGCAAAGAACCCTTCTCCCTTCCCATTAAATCATATATTTAAAGTTGTTGCTTAAAAATCTCACGTTTCGTTTAAGAACATATGCAAGTTGAAATGTCACTCCAGGCTTTAATGATGAAAATCCAATGATGAAGTAAAAAATATGGAGGTTTAAAGACCAAAGTTACGGTCTCAATTATTTAACCTTGTTTTCTTTCAACCGTCTAGGCTACCTTCAAAGCTTTCTTAATGAACGGGCCCAAAGGCTAAATAAAAAAATCGGGCAGAGTGTTTGCAATTTCCAATTGATTCTGGTCACGTTATAAGCAATTAACCAACTAATACAACCTCTGTAATTTATTTTTTTGGATTGGTATTTAATGACGTAAAAAAGGGTATATGGCACGTATGTCAAATCTGCGTTGTCGGTGTATCGTGGAAAATTGGGAAGAACTACCCGCGATCTCCGCAGTCACCCAAAAGCTTCCTGATATACCAAATACCGACAGGAGAATTCGAACCTTTACCGGGTCCTGTGAAGGAGACACACCAGTCAAACTTTCCAATAGCTGGGTCAAGGCGCGGTACTGCTACAATCTTTGAGCTTAGTTTCCAACAGTCTCAAGAGAATTAGTAACCGATGAATGTTACTCAATGAGATAGATAATGTTGTTGGAGCTGTGGCTGAAAATGCAAACCACCCTTCTGTACGGTCAACAGGTCGGTTTAATAAGCGTTGCGTTGTAAACTCTCTTCAAGATGGCTGCTGAATCTCAATGTCTGTTATGTTCCAGTACATTTGTTGGAGTGAATTATGCTGTACAGTTGACCCTTTCCTATCTGATACGGTCTCAATTTAAATCCCGGCCATGAGTTGACAGACTGACCTGCACGCGATACATCTTTATTCACTACTTGGAAAAAGACCACCAATACAACTTCCGGATGGTTCGGGTACTCGGAATAAAACCACAATTACAACCGTATTGTTTAAAGTCTAAAATAGTTCTTCAAATAAAAAGGTTTTTTTGGTCTTTTTTTCCCCTCTTCAAATCGAACTTTGGTGGAGTTTTGGTATTAATATAGAGCATTTGAGTTGTTGTTGTGGTCAGTGTGATATTAAAGCCTAAATAGGTTCCAAGTGGTGTATGAAGACTGTTGA
>JAVFBZ010184173.1:0-15091 GCA_032466195.1 Katharina tunicata
GAAACCTCGAGATCCAAATTAAATCTCGCGTTCTCGGGGTCGAGAACCCGAGAACTCGATGGCCGCAATGAGCTCCATACATTACGAATATTTAAAAAATTCAACCATCGTAAATTTTTTTATCGTGTTTTCCACAAAGGCTCGACAAAGGCATATTCCAGAGGTTTTTGTCCAACGAATATTTAGAGAGGAGCGTAGAACTAAAATTTACCATTATTGCTTCCGGAAGACAAACAGTGGTCTTTGTCATTGTTGTGCATAAAATTTTAAATCAAAACCTGAGAATGACAGGGCATTTTGGTTCTTCTTTCACACTTGTTTCAAGCGTTGTTTTGTCACTTGGTTTATTATAACTTGGAAACATTCTGACAATGCTTATTTAAAATAAAAGAAACAGATGTTTTTACGAGGTTTCTTCTCGGTTTTCCACCATACACAGCCAACGCAAAATCCTGGAATACTGGAAATACCATCGAATACAACGTTAAGTACCAATCAATAAAGAAATAAATAATACACTCGTGCTATCACGACAAGTAGGATTTGTTTGTTTAACTCCCCCTAACATTTCAACAAGTGTTACTAAAGTTGTGTAAAACTGACAATTTATGATCCTGTTAATAAGGGATACTGCTTTGATTATCACATATTTTACAATGTTGATAGTTTAAGGTGATTGAAAGTAGAATTGGATAAAAAGCGTTGTCATAAATAAGAAAACGAAATCGACTGAACAAGTATGTGCTAATAGACACTGAATAGCTCTTGAGCTGCAACACTACCCCAGTCTTTACAAAGATCGCATGTAATCTAAAGTTTCTTTCCGTATCCTTTATATCCATAGAACTGTGCCGATAAGAACAACCAAATGTTTCCAACTGATTGTTAAAAAGTAGACAACTGGTTTTCTACAATTCAAGACACTCGAGACAGAGTAATATAGATAGTTGAGGTGGACCACACCACGTGTCGCACACTGGCCATGCAATAGTCTTTATATATTCATGAGTGTTTAACGTGCTCAAGTGTATTTCATATAGATGTCGACTTTACGTTTTATGGTGGAAAACCAGGAAAAAGCTCGACAAAATCACCCCACCATCCCCGCTGCTACCGGAAAACTTCCCTTCTATACCTACGGCCGAAAAAGGGGATTTCAACTTATACCTGGTACAGTGAAGGGGACTCAGGAGTTCAGGTAGCGACCCCCATGCAATAGAATTAGAAATAACAAACATTTAACATCGATTTTGTCCACAAAGCTCGTTACAAATAACGTGGATGACCTCCATATCTTCGTTTTATGATTTTGTGTGTTGTTTGCTTGAGAACAATAAAGTGTATAGATCTTTAAGAGGATTTCATCAGACGAAGCCATTGTACAACTTTTATAAAAACAGACAAAGGACAAAAGGACTTATTCGTCCCTTATACTTTGCTCTGAATGTAGTCTGGTTATTTTAATCGCGGGAACGTGACTTGTTTCACTATTTTTAGATAACCATGTTTACAACCTTTAGAAAAGTAGATAATGTCTACAGAACTTTGTTCAGGGCTTCAGATTAAAGCCGTGGTTTAACATCAATCTCTCCCTGATTAGTCTAGTTTCCACCGCATTAAAACTATTTCTGATTAATCCCGACTGTCCAGCAAATCAAGAAATCCATTTTACAAAGCAACCCTTCAAACGCAATTTCAATTCCGACAAAATGGTAGAGGTCCGCGTTCTAAATGACCAGCTCAACTACAATGTTGTTGCTTGAAGAGAGTGTTTACCTCCAAATAGTAAAACAAAGTACAACACTTGGGAGGGTTTTACTCTCCATAAAGCAATACCAGTTAATATTGTATTGATTGGTGTTGGTATCAGCCTAAATATGTAACTGTGTTTATGTTGGACCAATATAAGTAATTCCGAATGTGTAAAGGTAAAAATATCATTTAAGTTACGTTTATAATGACAGTGTCGTTCTAAATAAACATTTATTATTGCATGTGTTCAACTATATTTTTGTTTTTTACACTTACAGCTGTAACGTTTAGCTGTAACATGTGTACACTAATAACGGTGGATACAGCTGTAACATGTGTACACTAATAACGGTGGATACAGCTGTAACATGTGTACACTAATAACGGTGGATACAGCTGTAACATGTGTACACTAATAACGCTGGATACAGCTGTAACATGTGTACACTAATAACGGTGGATACTACTGTAACGTGATAACCTACATGTATAGCGATGCATACAACTGTAACATGCGTAAACTAATAACGGGCTGGTTACAGCTGGTATATGATACTCTTATAACGGTCACACTTATACAGCTGTCACATGTGTATATTATTACCGGTGGATAAAGCTGTGATATGTGTACACTAACAACAGTAGATACAACTGTAACCTGTGTACACAAATAACGGTGGATACAGCTGTAACATCATACACTTATAACGCTGGATACAGCTGTAATATGTGTTCACTAATAGCGGTGGATACATGATAAACCTATTTCTGTGGCCTGTTCAATTGGCAGAGAGGTCGCCAGCACTCCCTAGTACTCATCCGAGGTGGTTCGCCAAGCTAGCAAAGGCGGTTAAAGATATGACTTCACATATTTCCTTTGCTGTAGGGTCGTCATTTTGTATTATTTATCGAACGATAAGCGAGCACTCCTTTTCGTTCAATATAGTCGTTTATCGCTAGAGAAGCGCTCGCGACGCACTCGTGTACCTTTTCGGTCTATCAAACAGGTCGCAGAGTTACATCTATTAACATGTTGTCATTTGTTGCCGCATTCTATTATAAGACACAAAGGATAGTTTATATCATAAAATGTTTATTGCCAATCCATTCAGGTCTCTGATTACTCAGAATGTTATGTTTATCAATCATATCAATTGTCGTTTACTGATTTTATCTAATATTTTATTGTAACCCTAGCAAATCCATCAAGACTTCAGAACATTGATACACAATCAGATTGTCTCAGATACAATATTGATTTCCGTCAGTCATACTATGCTCACATATCTTCAGAGTTTTCAAGTAAAATCGGTGTTTAACTCTGCTCCAGTGTCTTATGTCAATGAAATTGTTGTAACGTTACAATGACCAATCGGCAAAACCTCGCGTGATTTCTCGTTATTTCGCTGTCATCACTTAGCTCGGCCGTGACTATAAACACATAAGCAAACGTGTGGTAACCGAGCGAATTGCATATGGCTTTAGATGGATAAAGTTAAGTTTAGGAGTAAATTATATTCAAATTGTAAAACTATGGAATCTGTCTGCATTGGCAGTTTTACCCAAAGGCTGTGAAAAAGTTCCGGCCAAAATGGCGATATGCGCAGTCATTCGATGACTACAGCGTGTTACAATGACTGACAATGTACACAATATTACCGTTAAGCCAGACTTCACTCATTCAACTGAACATGAACTAAATGCAGGAATTCAATAATAGTTTCCCTTTATTGTT
The DNA here is from genome assembly GCA_032466195.1 of Katharina tunicata. Taxonomy (NCBI): domain Eukaryota; kingdom Metazoa; phylum Mollusca; class Polyplacophora; order Chitonida; family Mopaliidae; genus Katharina; species Katharina tunicata. The sequence continues at coordinate 3,488 of JAVFBZ010184173.1, forward strand.
ACAATGCTTTGTTTTCATTGTACTTGCTGTCATTGGTTTTATTTTTGAAAGAAAAATATCTGTATAGCATATCATTCAGCAATCAATAAGTAAATAAACAAATAAACTTTAGTTTAGCTCAAAAAAGTATTAGTACACAATATTTTTAGTTAATGCAAACGTAGTTTATACGACTCAGATACAATGTTACAGGTATTTGTTAGGTCCAATAACATGGTTTATAAATCTTAAATCGTCTCCATTTAAGCTTTCGACGGGTAACCATATTGGGCCGTCTATTCTTTATGGTGGGTGTGGACGTCGTTACCATGTACAGTTTATCACATTAAGTTTGAATTATGTTCTTAGTTTAAAGTGTGGGTTGTCAGGTTACATCAGCTGTGTGCTGTTTGCATCCACTGTCCAGATGTTTATGTAATATGTGTGCTTTTAGCATATAAAGCGTGCCATTTTACTTAGTTCTTCTATTCCTCGATTTTCGTTCAACTCTGTTTTTTTTTTATATTCAGAGAAACGCCACAATGGCCTGCATAAAACATGGGCGTTTGACCTTTCGGCTTCCGATAGATGTCTATATCATTCTTTCCTGTGAAACGTTGGCCACTCTCTATTCAGAGCTGTTATTTATTTCAGAGCCATTAGTTTTTCTGCCAAGTATTCCCATACGAGGAGACAAATGGTATCAGTATTCTACAATGCAGGTTGATTTCATTGTTTATTTTCGACATTATTGGTTGGACGCTTTTACTACATTGCTAGTTTATTTTATTCTACACAACTGGTTCAGATAAATTGATTCAGTACTGATTGATTTATTAATTACAGCTTAGTTTCTACACTGGTGAAATTCGACATTACCAGCTCTAACCACTATTTTAATCATTTCTGTGAGAGGCATTTAGAAGCTGGTAGGTATAGAACACAGACACATTGTTATGGATAACAACTTCTAGGTTTTCATATGCTTGAAAACGGTCTTAGGATCTAGACCAAAACGTCGCGTGCTAATAAACCTAGAATTTGTTATCCATAAGAATGTGTCTGTGTTCTATTTTAATCATGAAACAATTTTTTGACGTTTGGTGAGTAAGGAATATTATATTACAGTTAACATAAGACAAATCTGACCACAGATGTGATGCCTGTAATTGATGTCGTCAGTTATATAGACTTTACACTGTTTGAGGCATCATGTTAGTACCATTTAGCCATGTCTCTCCCCGCAATCAAATTGGCTAAAAGTGGTTTTAACGGAAAATTGAGAAATAAAGACAAACATTTTCCCGTGTCCCAGGTTCGATTCCCGATGGAGGCATTCAACATTGTCTTTCTCCGCATTTCTAAAATATGCTGGACAAATAATTAAACATACTTAATAGGGAATGTTTAGCATGGAATGGCTACCCTAAAGGTATCACTAAAAGCCCATTAACTAGAAGTGTGAAACTTCGTATTCAGTAGTGTAGAGGGCATTGCTTCTAAAACGTTCTTGTGTCAAACTGGAAAACCGTCAGGGGAGATAATTTGAGAATTGAACCGAACCTTCGCTGCAGCCAGTCAATTTGACCTGGGTTGACCTTGCAATAAGAGCGAAATGCGCACGGAATCATGGGAGTTTCTGTGATAAAACAAACAAGATAGCGACTAAATCGGATTTAAACGATGTACAAACGGGGCAGAATATCCAAAACTGTTCAGTGCATAATCAGGGATTACAAGGCGTTTTACATGGAGCAAGTTGGCGTCAAGAAATCCGTAAAGAAATCGTTAAATGAAAAAGTGAAAAGTGGAAGTAAAAGTGAAAATTGAAAATTGAAAGGGAAAGGGTGAAAAAGTTGAAAATGAAAATGGAAAAAGTGAAAGTGAAAAAGTGAAGTGAAAAAGTTCAAATGGAAAAAGTGAAAAAGTTGAAAATGAAAATGGAAAAAGTGAAGTGAAAAAGTGAAAGGGAAAAGGTGAAAGCGAAAAAGTGAAAATGGAAAAAGTTAAAAAATTGAAAGTGAAAAAGTTAAGTGAGAAAGTGAAAAGTTAAAAAGAGGCAAAGTGTTTTCTTCATTAATTTTTGACACTGACTGCTAATTTGGACTGTCAGAAAAGGTTGCAAAGAAAATGTTGACTTTGATCAAAATCAAATTATTCATTTGTGAACAGAACGTACTTAAGTCGATAGTACATAAAGAAATAATGCGTACGAAATAATTCACATTATATTTAGGAGAAAAGATTGATTGAGTCAACGGCAGACACATGAGCAAATTACGTATTAGCCTGTACCTCCGTATACATCCAAACCATGATTTTCATAAACCCCATTCGATTTTCCCATAATTCAAGAGAGGCGCAAAGGGCAGAAGAGGCAATCGAGAATTACCGACTTTTTACGACTTTTGCCGAATAAAATGTAATCAGCCCAATGTAGAGAATTTTAATAAGCTACTGCGCATGTCATACAGTCGACGTCACCCTATCTCTTATAACGTGGGCGATGGAAACAATGCCGTCTACACTACTGAATACGAGGTTTCACACTCCTAGTTAATGGACTTCTGGTATTATTAAATTTATCAGATTTCATTATATGGGGAAAATTATGTCAAACAATCTGTTGATTAACTGAAACGCCTCTATTAAGTCCATGTGAATTTGTACATTATAATTCTGTTTAACGTTCGTATTTTTGAAAACATTAATTATCCCATTCCTCACAATCTTTAACACTATAGTAGTATACCAATTGCTATTAATTAATTGCTGTTAATAAAAAGGTTCCTAGAGCATTGTTCTAATGATATCTGTTAAATGGACAAAAAAATATCCATTTTTGATACCATTCAATATTTATGTTATTTATAAAGGTGCTTTTTTATTATCATATTTATTATCATTCTACTTTAACTAATGATTGTAATCAAATGTCCCTCTTACAATGACTGTATCTGACAATACTGTAATAACTGATTGCATATAAAAACAAAACATGCTACTCTTAATCGAGACAACAAAGCCTGTAAGGAATTAGAGTTATTTTACCAATGCGTTATATAACTACCAGACAGTTCTCTGTCTTTCATATCTATTGGGTTTTATTGCCCAGTCGCAGAATTGAGTTACTTATCGTTTCCATGTCGCCAGCTGAACTTTAAAGGCGATACAAACGGCATGTATCTTATTAGTAAACGTTTTTCTGGTATCATAATTGAAGTAAATGTATTGGCCTATTTTACCATTGTTAATTATCCTTTTTTTAAATGTCAGATGTTATGACTGTATACATGTATACTAGGATGGTTAATACAAGGACGTTATGTAATAACATGGCCGTTCTCGGACACTGCACGTTAATATGCAAGTTATTGATTTTATTTTAGGGTTCACTAGACAATATGTTCGTTCATTTATACACATTAATCCTGATGCTTTACAAACCAAGTCAAATCGAATTAAATGTATTTACCATGTTAAACTCCTTAGTGCTAACAACTTCGTCGTTGTCTTGTACCATGGTAGTCTGCATTAAAATGTTGATACTTGTTTACAGATTACTCAAAATAAGCTCATACATAGTTTCTTTTTTAGTTACACAACTAAGGACGGTGTCATCATCATGCCAGACTAATTGTCATAGACTGAGACTACACCTTTCCACATCTCGAACATGCCCGCTCGATCCTCGCTTGTTGTTGTTTACCTTTTTTTTTTTGCAGTACAATTTTGTAAACCATATCTTAACAAAGTTATGATCGAATTGTTTAATGAAAAATTCGAATCTTTATTATCTTCAAATAAACAATTATTACTCCTTGGTGATTTTAGGATTGATCTTTTCAAAACTGACCACCACATTCACTCCACTTCTTTTATTGAATTTTTAAAATGCCATTGCTTTTCCTCCGTATTACCAAACCCACGCGTATGGATTCTCGATCAGCAACGTTATTTTATATTATCTTCTCGAATTTCTATGATGAAAATTTCTTATCAGGCATTTTCCTCACCCACATTTCCGACCATTTTACTGTTTTCAGTATTTTTGAATCTATTCCCGTCCTCAAATCAGCGAATCAATTTTCTTTTTGTCGAAGAGCAACAGATATTAGCCGTTGACTGGTCTCCAGTTAGCGCGGGTGATAATGTTGACAATGCGTTGGAATTTTCATTGAAAAGTTTCAGACAGCATATAAGGAAGCATTTCCCGTTGTGACCATTAATTCTAAATGTAATAAAAACCACAAGCTTTGGACATCTGACGCGATTTTAAATTCCATACACGAAAAAAATTAAACTTTACCGTGAACATTTAAAATTACCAACCACAACGTCCAAACTAACATATATAAAATATCGCAATAAATTAAATTATTTAATCAATAATCAATGCAGCCGAAAATATTATTTTGAAGAAAAATGTAATCGATGTAACCATAACGTAAAAGGAACATGGAAAATATTTGATGAGCTGTTCGGGAGAAACAAAAATAAAAGTGACACTAGAAAGTGAATTTTATTGACAAGAAATGACGCAAATCGCAAATAATTTCAATTCGAACTTTTCGACAATTTAATCTAACCTGGAAGGGAAAATACCGCTAGTGTCAAAAAGTTTTCGCGAATATTTGGGCGATCAATCTACGACTTTTCGAGTTTCTACGCTTAATCCGAATATAGCTATGGCAGATATGAATTAAGGCTCAAATATTAATAACGAAAATAAAACCCACAAAAAGCCACAATCCTTGGACATCTCTGTGTGGCGTATCGTCTGGTTTGCCGATGTTGTCTTCTGATTGAGAATGAAATCTCATCTATTATTAACGAAAACAACAAATTTTGCCAAGCGGACAAGTGCTATAAATGCTGGATAAAATTTCGAACAAACATCAGCTAGTCCAAGGGACAATAATAGCCAGTACAACCGTTAACAAGAAATAGAGGCATATAAACTCCTTCAATAATAAGGAGCGATTGGTTTTGCCACCTAAATCCAACTCGAGCCCCCTGTCACTGTCTACGACTATCTTGGTCTGTCATCTCAGTATCACGGTGCAGTAGAACATGTTTTCCACAGCGACGTTAACCCTTTGGGTTTAACCTAAGAGACTAGCATGCACTCTTCTTGTAAACCATATTTAAGGTTTGACTCAGAAGGTCTCATAACGAATAAGGTGGTAACTTAATTACCACAGAAGAGATTTCTTTTCACAAGCCTCTGTATAGTACTAAATTGGGAATACGGCCTAGAGGTACAAATACCAGTACTGTGTGGTCGTACGCTGTCTTTAAGCGGTATTGGTGTTATTGTTTAAATGGCACACGGCCATACAAACCTGTGGAATAACCTTCGACATTTGTGGGTTTAGAGCCGACCAAAGAAAGGACAGTCTCTCTGTGTAACACCACACAACAATATGATATATGGTAATTATCATCCTGTCAAGATAGTTTATCATCTAGCGCCTCATATGTCCACAATATTTAACTAAACTGTCATAGGTATCTACGATACACTGCACCATTTTCCCGGTAACTGATTACTGGAAACCTGCTGACTAACGCGTTGTCCAGACCAATAAATGTTTACGACTGAACATTTGCGGACAATAAATAACCCCTCGACCGGCATTCGCTGACATATTAAATCGTCTTGATCGTATTTTATCTCTTTCGCAAATATCAAACAGGAAAATACTGACTAAGTTATAAGTCTGCATGATTGCTTGTTTTCCCTCAGAATACAAAATTGCTTGCTCGGGTTAAAATGCAAATAGGTTCATGAGCAAAATGTTGGGCGACTTTGACAGTTATTCCGTTAAATCTCGAATTAAAATCTTAAATTATTACTGTGCCTTCTTTCTCTCCAGCCACTGGAATGTATGCATTGAACTCGTTGCAATCGATGATAGCACGAGTAAGGAGGACGAAGAAGAAGAAGAAATGAATGATGACGATGATGATGATAGCAGCGTACAAGTTGTTGAGGATGAATGAAACGAATTTCATTAAACGTATTAAATGTAACTTGTAACATGTACGCCTTGAAGCATTTTTAATAGTGGATTCAGTTAAATGCCAACAATACCACAAACAAATTTGGTGTAAAAATCATTGCTATTTTATTCTTGTTGTTCCCAAATCTGTATTTATCCAGTCCTCAGCTTGTCTTTGTGAATTTTAGTCTGCCGCGTCTAGACTAAATCATTGTATTGTGTATTATTCTTGACAAAAATAACACAAATGTGTGACTTTCCATATTGATATGTTAAGTTGCACTAATAAATAAATTATAATGGATACAACAAATAAGGGAAGCATTCTAGTTGTCAACAATAGCTAAAGCAAGATATTATCTTACTGACAATAACCTTCGTCTCAGGCCATTAGGACAGTGGAAGTACATAATGCTAAAATTAAGAGTCTAAAACTATACAACACATCATTTAGCACGTGAAGCCTGATAACAACGATAGACGGTAGAACAATAAAACCAATCATATCGTACACCAAGAATAGCGTCACATTTTGTACATTTTCTCACCAGGATCTTTTTTAGAACGGATATTAACTTTTTATTTCCTAATAGTTGTTATAAATACGAGGCGTACACATTTTGTAAGATATATCAGGAGTAGCACGCCTGAGATAAAAAGATGACTTGTCAGTTTTCGATTATTGCTACACTTGTGCATCTCGATCGTTCAACCACAGGAACCAATGGTATTACGAGTCATTGATGTTCCCGTCCAAGTCGTATTCTAATTATATAATATACCACTTCTGTCTCTCTGTAGTTCCTTGTCGGGTATATTGATCGACCTTTAGAATGTAACAATCTTTGGAATTCGGCTGAAAGACAGGTAAGTTGGTCAAATTACGCTGCGTCTACAATGGAAGCTTAATAACTTATTAGTTTTGATAAGAATCCCACTTCTTTATACCGAAACCGATTCCATAACCAATTACTAACTCACTGTTTTCATAATTCTTCCAAAATCAGTTGCTAAGATTTGTCTATAAATAAGTCGAAGCTCTTATGTAGTTGTTGTTGTCAAGTGTTATATTTCTTGTTGAATGACCTCTTATCGAAAACAAATCAGTCTGCAGTTTAATTATTTAGACAGCTGAAAGCAAAGTATAATCTGGTATGACTGGATCGCCATCTTACATATATTAACTTTGCGGTTTGCATACAGCTAGCCTTATCGAATCAAACATGAAGTAAATGACATATTAACAAGCCTCTTGGGGGATGTCACCCAGGAGATCCAGCTCTACATGCTTATTTGGTAAGTACGGTGCACTGTTTCTTTTTGAGATCCTATGAGTTTTTCTCTGCGGGGCGTATGATTTGCCGATGTTAGTGTCGTGTTATCTAGTATTTAATTACCTGTAATGTATTAAATTAACTATTTCTCCTTTATCTTTTTTGCTCAGTCCGAGGTTCTTGGTCTATTGTGGGTATATTTGGGTCTATTGGTGATATATTGGGGTCTCTTTGGGTATATTGTGGTCAATCAAAGTGCTGTTTAATTCAGTATTTTGGACTTTATATTTCACTGTGGCTAACCGGTATTACTGTAGGTGTTAAAGGCCCTAAACACTAAAACAATTTTACCTCAACAAAGTATTTTTTGTAACCTTGTCACTATATTTACGGATGTTCTTATCTTGGCATTCGTGAGGGTTGATTCAGTCCAGTCTGACCGTGAACCGTTTTCTCGCTGCTTTGTTAGGCCACACAAAGAAACCTTAGCAGATAATCCTTTGTCATTGCGTCTGCTTGCAGAAACAGTTGTATAACTGGATTATCTGAAGTCAAAACAAATCCCAGTTGACGTCCGGACTGCCTTAATCAGAGCTTCAGGACAGCCTAAATCAGAGCTTCATGACAGCCTAAATCAGAGATTGTGCTGGTTTTCTTATTAATAATATTTTCTGGTTCAGCAGCAGTAACTGTTGTTGTTCCGTCTGGACATAGCAAACAGTCAAATGGTAAATAATAAATGTCACGAAAACATCCCCCATAGACTGACTTTATTATGTGACACCCAAATCAATAAGTTAACCTCTTCTCAATCCCTAATAAATAAAACTGATTTACTTGTTCTATCTTCTTTTTAATGATGGATAGCAAGAGATCCACATATTAATTGCCAGTCTGTTTTTTAACAGCAAAATCTGCACAGTTTGCCTATTTAAATTGTCAAATATATACATGTCTTTTTCACTAAACACAATCATGCAATTCAGAGAGTTGTAAAATTCAGGTTCTAAGTAAAAGATTATTTATACTTTAATAGACGGCTATAGGTATCAGGTCATCAATTCATTCTCACCGCTGAAGCGAAGGTGTCGTTACCAGGTTTTTGATGCTACCATTTCGAAAACTCAAAAGGGCCTTTCCTTTCGTGTATAGTCCTATCACAAGAAACAAAATACACGTTATAAAAAAAAAACCTTCGCTAATCCTAAAAGTCTCTACACAAGAGTTTCATGTCAATGAAACGTGTCAACTATTACTGATCCTATGGAATGAATAAAGAATGCAGTAAACCATGTACTAGGTTAACATATATAAGGCCTATGATTCTTATGATTTTCTTCAGTACAGAGTGAAAAATGCATATTAAATGGTTGTGTTGTAAAGTAGAATTCGTGGTCTGACTATGCTAGTTTATCTTCGGTTGTGTCGATTCAACGGTTCAATAAATATTAATACATCTGTACTACTTTATGGTCTTAAATACATTAACTACACTGATATTGATTGTATTTTAGTTTTGTTTCTATAAGCACATCATTTAGTCTTTGAACTTTGTAACTGATAGAAGATCTTGTTGTCGCTTCTCGATAAAGTCTGCGATGGGGCCTATCTTTACACCACTGGTTACATTACTTTATGTAGTTATTATCACCTCGGTAATTTTTTCGTTCAGTTTTAAGAGTAATCAAATTTACTCCGATGCAATAACGATTGAAGATACTTGAACACACATTTGCAGTGTTATCTGGTAATACCTAATCCAAGCATACATTCCAGAACGCAAACGTTATTCTGGACTCGACGCAAGCAAACAATTATATCATTACAGCAGAAAAAATAATAACAATACCTTAATGATGGTAGCTTTTGGTTTGGTTATCTGATTATAGTATATGTGCGTGTGTGCTTTCTGGTTGTATTTTGTGTGTTGGTTGTCTTTGGTCTTTTTGTCTTGTTTGACATTCAGTATTGATTATCTATTGTATGACAGTCTGTTGGACCTAATTTAATCTCAGCTTCACTCGTTATGCTGATTGTTTCGTCTTTAATGAGCGAGGTCCAGTCATCAAAGAACCACAGAAAGAACCATAAAAGACCGAGAAAAACAACTGTCAATTGGTTCATTATTCCCCAGACGGTTTACCAGGCAATCATTGTCACGAGCTGAATACCCACTGATTATCGGAGTGGTTGAAACAGTACGACTCGACAAAATTCACATATGTGTGGAAAAACTTCAGAGAATCAATCCTGGAATCAAATATATCTTGAAACTTAGTTGTCAATCGGCCAGCGTAAGATTTATCAGATGAAAGAATGCACAGTACAACGCATATAAATATGCACCAAATGCTCGTGCGTCGATCTAACTCTATATTTATTTAAATGTTTCTGATCTTAAGAATAAGTCCATGAAACACTGTTCAAACTTTAGGTTGTTAGCATTTGCCTATCTTCTGTTGCCTTTTCCGCCAGTGGCACAATTACTATAAGTTTCATATACCTCAATAGAAATGAATATGACTTTTTGTCGAGATTATTTAATCAGCAATAGGTTACAGCACTCTTATGAGTTAATTCAGTAAAGAAGAATTTATACCTTTGTTAAGTTCTAACCCTGTTACACTTCAATGTACCATTAAACTCAATACTTCGATAATGCTCAGTTTGTCTCAATTAATATTCCCGTTATAATAAATTACCATAGTATATACAGGCAATCTTAAATGTTAAGTACTGGCGCGCATAAATCCATATTGATTTAAATGAGCCATCTGAACTAAGTAAACTAAAAGCTGAGTTTGTCCATGCATTGCCTGGTTTAATTAGAACCGTTTAGGTATGGTTAATAATATCAAGTGATCCTAAACTACATTCAGTAATGAGTGTTGAAATATCTTTACTAGGTTTAGTCATCTTAAAATCGCAGCCAGTCTAATGGTATGAAAAAGAGGAATACATACAGTGGGACTGTCCATCCTACATGGTATCAGGTACGTAGATTAAGTGCTCGCAAAAAAGTAAACGAAGGTGTTTATACTCTAACGGGAGGTATAGTCTCGCTTAAGAAAATTGTTATCTCAGTGACAATATTGCAAAACAATTATTAATAATGCGGAATCAACCGATAATATTTCAAATAGTTAAATCAGTTGTGCAGAATCAAACAAAATTGCGATGTAGTGTAGAACTTCACCACACCAGTAACACGAGTAGTAGTAATAGAAACTTGACAATGAATACTAAATTAAGTCATATAAAATTGTACACCTGAGGGACTATTTATTAATGTCTCGTAAGCCGACGAAAACATTGTCGCTACGCATCTGTATTCATACTAAAAACTGATTATTTTAAGTAATAAATTACTCAAGTCTATGAAGTTTTATAAAAATGTGCAATTGCAAATGGAATATAAGAATTAACTGTGGTGGTGGTGGAGATATAAGCGTGCCTTTCATGAACACAGTCTGCAGTTAAGAGTCTGGCAGAGTTTGTACGTTTGGGTGACAATGGTTTATTCTTAAAATCAGAAATTCTGTGCTCGTTGGCTAATTGTCATCACTCAAACTTTTTAAGATGATAACGCAAATTTGTGCGGCTTTGTTAATCTATTATTGCCTTTACTGTCTGTGACACAAGTACCGAGAGACATTTGACCGTTAACTCGAAGTGCTTGCTGAATTCAGATTGGCTAAGATGTAGTATCCGCTTCCACGCACATACTATCAAGAAACTTGAACCAAGCTTGATCCTCACACTTGTTATGAAATCAATCGATCACAGTCTAGATTGTTCATCTCAGTTTCTTCCAACTCACGTGTGTGTGATTCTTGTAAATGAGCATCTGCAGGGACAATATGGCATTCAGAAAACCTCTCTTGTTATGAAAACGGTGTATCTAAGAGACTGATTGGAATGTCTGACTAGTTGCTCCGAACGGTGGACAAATGACTGGAAGAGATAATGTCACAGACACTGTCTGGGTCAGAGAATATTGCGGTGACACATCAGTTCTTGATGTATTCCGACCATAATCTATAAATCGTCATTTCCCCCAAGTTCATTTTTGAACACAGTTATATTTTAGTTTGACCCCAAACGTCAGTAATTCATGAAAATAATCAAGGCGCATATTCATTTATACAGAGACGAATGGAGATGTGAGTACAAATTCACGACTTGCTTTGGAAAGGATTGCAGGCGAAAATATAGCAATCCCGGTTTTGCGCACACATACACGGACGTAGTTTCGGGTATTTAAATGTGAATTTGTAGCTACTCTTACAAAGGGTGACCAATAGCCTAAATAAAAACGGAAATATTTGTCACTGTCATCTTTTGAT
>JAVFBZ010184184.1:0-15090 GCA_032466195.1 Katharina tunicata
TTTTTATTGAGACAGAAAAGTGTTTTATTTGAATAATAGTGTTTTTAAAGTGGGGGACAAAATATGTTTATAATTAACACACATATTTTTTACAGTGTATACCCGGAGATGTCAGACAGAGCAGGGAAGGTTTAAATTATTATGAAGTAATTCATCATTTGTCGTGGGATAAGTTGGTTTGATAAAGGGGATAAGCTGAAAATTTAAGTGCCGTATAAGTATGGACTAACGAGAGATCTTGTAATTATAATTTGATATCATTTTTAGGAAATCTAATTAGTTTTGGAACGCTTCAGGCAGCTCGTAAGAAAACAGAGCAATCATATGTGATTATCAAACAATATATTCCTTCCAATAAGGATTTATAAATGCTTTCACCACTTTCTCAAAACTAGGCAGGATTTAGTTAACTATGTATCACGATCTTTCAGTCATTTGCTACGTATTCAAATGTAAGTTGGTAATAATATAACAATACAAATCTTTAGTGATCTTTTAACTATTTGTTAAATGCTGAGCGTATTGCAATAATTTATTTTGTTAGTCTGGTCCATTAATAGAGCAGAATTCGACTTCGACTAGAAATCCATAATACGGGAACAAGGTTCTGTAAATCCTAAACTTGAAATTTAACACTGTATGAGTAAAATAGGAGATTTGCAAAACGATATAAAAACAAGCTAAGTAGGGCTATACAGATAAAAACTAGTCAAACTATGTTAACTATTTTTGGTTAACTATTAATAACTAACTGATCGATTTATGTATGAATGACTGGTATTTTATTCCAAACCAACAATTTGTTTGAATATATTAAGCTTATAACTTCCTGCTTATATGTTATGGTCTGCTTATTTTATGGCGATATTTCATGTCCTAACTCAAAATATTTAGAGTACTCAATTTGGAAAAAGTTCTTGCAAAAACAAAAATTTGTTCTATGAACTATTCAATTTTTTCAAGCCTGTTATAAAAGGTCCACTGACGCGTGACACAAACTAATTGAAATGTTTCGGAGTACTCAATCGAAACCTGCCAAAGTCAATTTAATTTCTGAACTTTTGTATAAAAATCAAATCGTTATTTTCCCCTATTTCTACTGGTAACGCAATCAATAAACATAATTAGATTCAGCCACGACTTAGTTCCTACAATATTCTTAACGTCAATGACGAAGAGAGAAAACTGCCAAGCTTGACTTCCGGTCCTTGAGTTCTGGTAAAACTCGTACCTTCTCGTTAAATTTACACAGTAATAAAACAATTTCATGATAAAATAACACAGGCATGTTCATGTGTATAACTCTGATGTCATGACAAAAACTCGAAACGTTTAACCTCCAGTCTTTCTATCAATTTATTTTTTGAAAGCAATTTTCGAAGTGAATCTATGGATTTCCGGCATGGCTAAAGTGAAACAGCATTTTTCCTCGTATGCCTCAAGTAAAGCTTTTGATCTTGCCGGGTTCATGACCTTATATAGAATGAGTTAAGATTTTGAATAGTGGATGGAGGCGGGGTATTAACGTTTGATTTGGTGTAGCATCGGTACGTCTTAGGGTGGCTCAGTTATGACAGCTGATCGACACATCCACATAATAATATTCTGACAGAGAATTCAGTTTTTAGATATTTCGTTATAATAAAACTCTCCTTCAACCTACAAATTTGATATTGGAATTATTGGAAAGCCTCCAGCTTGTACTTCTTGAGAAAAATATCAAATTTTCATGAGATTCTCTAATAGTGCAAAATTCAGACATTTTGAGAGCATATGTTACTTCAGCATCAGAAAGCCGAAGAGAGACAAACTGACAAGCATGACATCCTGTACTTGGGTTTTCATGTCCTATATTATTTTAGAAACCCAGAAACTGGTCAAAACTGTATAAAGTTATCTCGCGGAAACGGAAATGGATTTTGCCCCCTAGACATAACACCAGTTGTGGTCCAGGTATTCGAATTACTTCCCACTAGCTCAACATAATAGAGTAATGTGACTACTCCAAAGAATAAAGAAAGATTCTTGTTTACTCAATATTTCGGTTTCTTGTCAAACCATCATCAGGAGAGATGATCCTGACGATGGTCCTAATGCTGGGTTGACAATAAACCGAAATATTGAGTCAACATGAATCTTTCTTTATTCTTTGGGGTAGTCACATTACTCTAGAGTGATCCAGGGTTTATTAAAAATGAAAATCTGTTTAAGATGAAGAACTCAGTACCACGTAACGAATCCCGCTCCAACAAGATGGAAATCCTGAACAGTTAACGCTTTAAGTAAAGCAAATACGCAACAGCAATATGATATTGATAAAAAGGTATTTACAATTGTGTGATGTCAGGCATGATATATGAGATGAAATATACAGGCCTTTTATGTTAGAGTTAGTTATTCTTCACGCAGATGTTGGAATTACTCAAATTTACTGTTTTTTTCTTCAAGTTTACGTATTGAAAATGTAACAATTGTGAAATCAATTATGTTTGATAAACGTACGAAAGCATAACCCGAGAGGATACAGTATTCGAAAATAAACAACGAAACGGGCGACCCTTTCACATAATATCTTCCAAATTGGCAACTTAATGATGTTATTTATGCATGTCACTAATTCATTATCTGCCAAGCGTTAAATCACCAGCACACCTGTAATTGTGTGGAGTAAAAATGTTACCATACAGTTTGTCTTTACCGTCCGAGGACCAGATATCGATTTTGGTAAACAAACAAAAACCCGAAAACATAGATCAAAAATAGCATTATCCAGTCCGCTGTAAAATGGAGACGCAGCAAAAGTAAACACCCCTCGAAGCCGATTGAAAATTACTCGTCCCCACCGATTTTATCAAATTTTTAGATCAATAAATGAGATTTATTAAAAGAAAATCTTTAAGTATGGTAACAACTAACAACACCATATATGTTCCTAGTGTTTTACACGGCAAAGGTTATTGCGTATACAGTAAACGGATCCATTGTGTTTAGGTTACTGTATATATTAATCTCATATGAAGTATAAATTCGTGCGTAATTTAACAAAAATTAATAACAGAAACAAATTGTGGACGGTTTCGATACATTAACGTTTAATGAAATCTTATTTTTCACCAATTCCGGAATCCCACGTCTTTAACAGACAACATGTTCAGTAAATGTACAAATAAATTTAGGCTTGAAAACAGTATTAGTAACTATACTCCACAGATGCCAGTTGATTAAATGCCAGTTTTATCCATAATAAAATGGTCGCTGATTTATTGCGTCTCCGATTCTAAATGCCACTGAAGGGTCTAATAAATGACTCTTAACAAGATCATAATTGGCTACCTCAACAAATTAAACCCAAACCTCTGTCTGACAGTTATGCCAGTTGGTGTTTAAGTGTGCAAAAATCATCATATAACCTTATTGGTTTTAGCGATACTAAAAAAAAATTACTCGATTTATCATTTTTTTGTGTGTGAGTGTCCCTTTCGTACAGTTTTGAAGTTTAATCAAAATACACCTTAATCACTTGTTTCAATATATATGTGTAGCTATGAGCCTGGCTAATGTCAGAATGTTTCTAAATTTCTATTTCATGATGTCATGAGGAACATTACTTTTCCAACAGAGCTAACACAAGTAACCTCACATCTATAGGTTGTGTTACTTTGACTTTGTAATGTTAGAGTACACCACTGTCATATAAGTAAAATACCATAGAGAATGACAACGCAGACACAATCAATCAATCGGCCAATGCAGCCAAGCGTCTAGATTTTACGGTGACAATTACTTAGACTTGTGTGAATGGTTTTAGTGTTTATAACAGCAGAGCTCAGTAGACGATCAATTGAATTTATTTTCTCAACGCATAACGGAATGCTCGTTTAATAAACAAAAACTTGGTAATATTCAGTTAATCGTCACAATCAATTTTAAGCTATAAGTACAAATATTATAAAATATGTGTGAATATGCAAAGAGTAGATAACCTTACTTACAATGACGCCATCTTTAGATCATTGTATTAGATAATTATTCCATTAATTTTTTTAATTTTATTCTGTGAGGATTTTAGAGCTAATCAGATTGTTACTGAAATTAAGACACGTCGCTATTGCATGTGTGCAATGAAGGCATCATGTCTTGAAAAGTCTGAGTCTTTACTATTCAGCTTTTCGTAAACAGTACCCTCTCATACCGTATCAAAATTGTGGACTTTCAATTTCCAAACAATGTATACGCGTTATTAAATGGGATGCTTTTCACCACAGTCGACTTGCAACGTCCACTCCCCCCCCGTTAAAATTTTGGTTCAAGGTCAGGTCGTGTTTGTTTTGTAGAAATCTTCTAAAAACGACCATCTTGTATTTTCTAAACATTTATAACATCTCAGTACAGGCATATACTTTGGTTGTGTGATTTCACTAAATCACCTTCGTACGTGATAACCAGATGTCTGGGGCCATTAATGCTTCGTATAATAATCGAATTCTACAGACTTGTGAAGAGAGGTGTTAGATTTATGTGATTAATCTAACACTATCGACTGTTCGCTAAGAGCTGGACTGCAGGGATGCTGGTGGTATATTTCCTAACACTTTTCCAGACAGATCGGTCAGCTTCAACAGGAAAGGACCAAAGCTTACTTTGACACCTTACCATGAAGCGGACAAGTTGCGTCAAATATATTGAGCATTTTCAACTTAACAACAACTCTGTTTGATGCCTATGCAACTAAATGAGACCAGGACGACTAATCGCATCTATTAAGCGTTTTTAATTTGTCTTAGGTAGCCTATGTCATTCGAATGTTTTATGAGGAGTATTAACATGTAACAGTTTTTAGTTTTCATAGATATTAGATAGGCATCTGTCTGAAACGTCTGTGTTGCTGAAAGATTTGATACGTAAAATTTCATATTTTTTAAACCGACACAGCACAACAGCAAGACTTTATTAAAAGTAATAACCAGCCATGAACGTAACAATGCTAGTTTGCCCCGTGAAAAACGAAACTTGAGTCAGGCATTTTTTACTTCCAATGGCGTCGAGTAATTTGTTTCCAGAAATTTGAAACCAAGTAATAAAAGTTGCCATAGTTTTTTTTAGATTTTTTTAGATACGAGTTTAAAATTAATCATGTTTGGGAAAGGTAGGTTATATAAAACGGACTAAATGATATACTAATGTAACAATTATTAAACTAGGGATCATGGGTATTTAATTACGGGTTATTATTCTTGATACTCTTCGTGCAATAGTCCATTTAAACTGCTTATAGAAATATTGGACTTTAACTCAGATGGCAGACATTCGAGATACTGAATTAGTTGAGTCGCAGTGTTATTATATTAGCAATTAATTAATTTGTCTATTAAACGAATCCAATCTGTATCTATGCGCCAAGCGCGAGTCATGGTACGGTTAAACATGATCTGTTTATTGAGGGACACACATTAAATCGATCAGAATTCAGATCGTTCATATTTTCCAAATAATCTATATCCCCTTGATGCTAGTGTTTATGTGGCTTTAATAATCAACCCTGTCAGAGACATTAACTTTCCGCATTACGCACACATGGGAATCTGATCAGAATTTGTCATTTACATTAAGTCGATAAAACTTCGTTTACTGTCTTGATTAAATATTGTAGAATTGTACCATCGACATTAACACTGTTTCCGTTTTTATGATACCGCTCTCAGACTGAACAGACTCCTAATATGACTCTAGTTTAGAACATTTTTAAAGCTGAGACCATTGCTAAAATCAAATCACATTCAACGTTGAGTTCGATTTCAGCAAAGCTTTGATGGCTTGCAAATTTTTTCTAGAATCTGTTCACTTAAAGAGTGCTGTCCTTAAAACGAAAGTACTGTAAATGATGAGTTTGTAAACGACACAAGACTACATTTCAAATATCATTTAACTTAAGTAAACAAATTGATAACAACAGAATTTCTATATTGCGCGACTTAGTTTTAGTTTCTATTTGACAGACATTGTCCACCTAAACAGGGATATAACAAGCCTTATGGGGTTTTTAATCCCTCTGATATACATTTATATCTCATATACTTCAATGCATATATTACCAGTCAAAAAAGGAAATAAATAAATCAATTACTTAAGTAGTGTCAAACCGAAAATTGTTTTTTTATTTAGTGATTGGTGTTTATTGTTATACTCAAGCGTATTTCACTTACATGGCGACTTTGCGTTACCGGTGTGTGGTAGAAAACTTATAAACCTAAGGCCCACTGAGGGTTTCGAACCTATTCCGGGTACAGTGAAGGGGAATCTGCCCAGCCCTCAACCAACTGAGCCTCGGTGCTCCCCCTTGTCCATTCTTAACTTCAAGTAATTTCTAACCAGAATGCATAACCTTTGCCTCGGCAGATGACATAAGACTTTCTTTCCGGTTCATCCAGTAGCTCTAACTCAGGTATACTCTATCTTTCTAGCTGATATGTCTCGAATTATCATAACAGTGTTATTCCTCCAAGGTTTTTTTTTAGATTGACGGTGATAGATCTTAAGATAATATATCATTACCGTCAAGATCACGGCAATATATTGCCTAAGAATAGTTCCTGCTGGCATCTTCAAATGTAACGCATAATGACGTCACCAAAAAGAGAAACCTAAATATACCGCCTTATGTACTTGAATATCGAGCTCTATTGACCTAAAAACTCTGTGTGGACCAAGATAGCTCAGCACCTGAGCCCTGAGCTCCGTGTGTCACTTTCGTTTCCGCCACACATGTGAACTACTTTACTATTATATGATATCGATAAATTCAGCGTGATAGACAGAAATGAAGACTCTTTGGTTTATATGCAATTAAATATACTATCAAACACAAAGACTATTTAGTCATCTTGAAAGCAGACTATTTTAAATCATTTATTACTAAAGGTACTCAACAAATTTCCCACGTGAAATTGCAGTAAATTGTTTAAACAAATTCCCTTGAAATACTTGGTTTAAGTTTACTGCACACCGTATATCACCCATCAGCAGCAGACTCCTGAAAGCTGATTCAGGGTCCCTGTGTTTAGTGCTTACCGCAGAGAAAGATTCGCAGTCTTTACTTGGATACAAATTCGGTCGTTCTTCCGTGAGCATCTGTACCTCAGTCGGTTAGAGCGCTGATACTGCTAGCCAGAGACCAGAGTTCGAATCCTGGTGGAGGCAAGCAAATTTGCTTTCTCATCTTACATATATCAATCTATCATTTCTATCATGGAAATCGTTCGCTTCATAGCCTCATTCGCTAAGCACAACCCACCACTACGTCAAAGTGTAGGTTCTTACAGATTTCAGAAATACACAGCTTTAGATTTACATTCCAGCGTCTTATTGTTGAATTTATAACTTAATTTACAATTCTTATACACTTCGTTAAATTGATAACAAAAATAAATAAATAAAACGAAATAGGAAATATTAATATAGAAAAAGGTAAATAAAAAGAAACGATTAAGTAAATAAAACAATTAAATAAATAATAACACAAAAATCTGAAATAACATTTATTGTGTCAATAATGTTTTGATTTGATTTGGCTTATATTATGTACTTATTATGTTTACAGAAAATACTAATTAATAAAGCTGTGTCCACAAATTGCCACACTTTACAATAATTATAATGAGCATATACTGTGTGTGTTAAAATTTCTGAGATATTCACCTTTATTATATTTAAATTCATTTAGAAACAACAGTTTTATTTAAAATGGCGCTAAAATTATGGAAAATCTAATACAATTATCAGAGAGCCTCAGGGCACACAAAGCTTCCCCCTAACAATCCGTAAAAACGACTTTAATCAGATCAGAAAACTTGATCAGAAAAAAAAACTATATACGCAAATTTCCAACTGCAAATTCACTAAACCTTGGAGATTAAATCGTTGCACACAAAAGTCACATTTCTGTGTTCACCAGCTCGCGACTGAGTTTTTTTGTTAAAATTTTCGTCTAATTCTTCCCACACAAATCACAAAAAATACAAATACAAATTTTCTCAAATTCCTCTCAAGCAACCTCATCAAGGGATATGAGTTTCAAAACGGATTATTAAACTGGACAGAGATTAAATGTACAAGGCCTCTTCTTCCCACAAAAGTGTAAGTTGCAGACGTTGATAGATGATCACCCACAGTACCTGCTAATTGATTTGTCACTTGCTGACTGATGTTGGCGGAAATCGGTCTCAATATGTCCGTTTTTTTCTTCCATCCACTGATCGCCTACACAAGAGTAGTCATCGTTTTTCCTCGAGTCGATTTAAAAAGGTTAGCATACCTTATACCTGGTTTCAGAATCTTGTTAATAACCATTATATTATGCTTTCAAACTATCAGAAAAACTATAAGATTAAAGCAATTTGATGTTGTAAGACGCCGACATCTTTAAACAGTTAAAATCTATTTCGAAGTTTAATTCGAAGTAAACCCGTTTACTGTTTTTAAAGCTTTCTCTGTGGCGCAAAAAACTACCAGTCACACCAGTGGTTGTACGAGTAGATAATCATGACTTATCAAATTAAGCTTTACCGCGCTTATTGATGATAGATAAGTATGACTGACATATTAGGGTGTATCGTTGCTTATTGGGGGCAAGAATGTGAAACGACCTTCAGGGGATGTCCGACAATAATGCTTTAGTGTTATAACCATGGTGACTTGACACCATTTTGCACGAGAAAAAAAGTTGAAATGCATGCCTTTAGTTTAACTGGCTTGCTTGACAGCTACCTGGCAGATAGGAAACAGCGGGTTAGACTTGGGCCTGCAACCAGTGGGAGAGGTTAGTAAAGGGCGTGCCTCAGGGCTCGATAATAGGGCCTCTTTGCTTAAATATTTTTGTCAACGACATTTTTCATTTTATAGTAGACTCTGTTTTATACAATTATGCTGATGACAACACTCTTAGCTATGGAAATAGTAATATGGATATTTTAAAGAAAGTCATGGAAGATGAGTCAAATATTTTAATTAACTGGTTTAATATCAATAAAATGAAGGCCAATCCACCCAAATTTCAAGCTATCACATATCTATATCTAGTTTTAAGATAGCAAATCAAGACATTTTATGTAATGACAACGTAACCCTTTTAGGCGTTGATATTGATTTTAAACTAAATTTCAATGTACATATTTCTAACCTTTGTAGGAAAGCCTCCAGACTGCTGGCTAGTTTAAAGCGTTAAGGAAAATTCTTACCAAAAAAAGTTAAACTTCTTTTAAATAAGTCTTTTATCATGTGTCATTTTAATTACTGCCCTCTTATCTGGCATTTTAGCAGCCAGGCAAATACCAAAAAGATACAAGAAAGGGCGCTACGTTTGATAACAGATGACTATCCTTCACCTTTGTCTGTAATTTTTGATCAATATAACACAATTTTTTGCATATAAAGCGCATGAAGTTGATGGCTTGTGAAGTTTGTAAAATTTTACACAGATTATCACCAGATTTTAAACAAGGAATTGTTAATTTTAAGAAATCAAATTATTTATTTAGACAGGAGAACCAGGTGGAGCTACCTCGAATGAGAACAACCCGGTATGGTTTAGAGTCTTTTAGGTATAAGGCCGCCCATGTGTGGAACAGCCTGCCGAATGATCTCAGGAAAATTGAAAACAACCAGGAATTCCGCAGACAGTTTCACATGTTGGACGACCTCAGTTGCAAATGTTCTCTGTGCTCTACTTTGTAAAATGTGTAGCTCCCTGATTTTTCTGTGTAACATTGTGAAATTGTCATTAAATTAAAACTGAATTTTGTCTGTGTGTCAATTTGTCATGTGTATATGTATTGTATGTCTTAATAGTCAATATGTGGTGTAACATGTGAAGCTGTGTTATTTTACTCCTTTGTGTTGGTCTATATACATGTATATGTGATGTTGTTTTAAATCTATGTCATTAACACTTAACAGTTTTTCCAATACAATGTATATGTTCTCGGCTTCTGTCCGTACAATAACATAAGCATGGACACTTTGTCTTAATTTTTGATGTGTTACGTTCTTTATATGTCTTTATTCAAGTTTCTGTTTTATTTACGTATGTTTGTCGAAATAAAAGCAATACAGTGCTTTTGTTTATTGTAACAAATATTCGAAGGAAAATTAAATTTCTTGTATCTTCTTCTTGTATCTGGTAACGCAGTGTCCACAAATAGATGGCTATCAATTTTATCTGTATCAATACTAGGACGATGGCAATTGAAATAACCCTTCTGTTCATTACTTGTGTTGGTAAGGCAGATTATGTGCTACTTGAAAAGAACCCTGGCTCAATTGAATCCTTGTCTGTAAAGAAAGATAGTACAACTTTAAAAGAGTCGTTTGGAAAGAAAACAATCTCCGAATCTAAACTGTTGAAAGTCACTGGCGACATGAAGGGTGCTGTGATTTGAAATATAGCGTGACTGGATTAATCCGAAATCTACAGTTTATTAGCTATTAAAACGCCCGAACGTTTTGCTCAATGGTATTCCCTAACGAGCGACATTTCAGGAGAACAAACATAAGTGATCTGCTTAACAATGAATATATATGTATATATTTACCTGGGTGAAAAATTCATTCGTTTTACCTTGAGCCTCTGTAGCCCCTGCTGGCCAGAGACCCGAGTTGGAATCCAGGTGGAGGCAAGCAACTTTTTCTTTCTCTACATTTATACAAAAATATATAAATAAATAAATAATTAACCTAAAGTATTATTTCCAACAAATCTGGCTGTCTTGTCGATAAATCCACAACTGCTCACTGTACTGTCTCCTATATGTACCCAACAATAACAAAAGAAAAGGGTCCTTAGCGAATTCTCTTTAGCTCTTAAAAGTCCCAAACGTTAAACTACCCATACGCATTGATATAGTCATTTGTTATTTTGAAGTTTTTTTGTTTTGCTTGATAGCTTTAAACATTCACAGATTTGCAACTTTGGGGTTCAGTGCATACTTTCGTGCGAAGACAGAAATGACACCCCAACAAGGTATCGACTGATTACTCTTCCGAATACAAGCTGAAGGACTGGTGATTTAATTCTTGAGTAGACATTTATCAATGTTATCTGCACATCATCAATATAAAGCAAAGAAAACAAACTAAATTTTCTCTGGCTTTCCATGAAGAACGTTTCCGATTCACCAGACATGTTATCAGGATTCCATTAGCCTGTTAAAAGCTTTCTTTTATTTATATTGGTATGTTTTTTTGTTCCATACAGGCAAAGAAAAAATTGTCACATTTAAGCGACGTTCATTATCGGAAGAAAACCACTCTTTAAGTGATGGTAGTCAACATAGTCTCAATGACGTCTAAATGGCTAATATGAACAGCAAAGAAGACAAAACCGTTATAATGGTTATGTCAAATTTATTGTTTGATCGATTGAATTTCGTGACACCGCTCTTTTGTTTTAAAGGTCAGCGAAGATTCCAGCAGTGGCACAATTCATTATTTTATATGATGGCGTGTTTATGGCAGGTTTGTGATTATCATTTAACTCGGCATTTGTTTACTTTTAAGATGAATATATCGACTCTACTCCAAGTCAAACGTTAATTAGCCCCGCCCCCTTCCGCTATTCAAAATCAAAACTTATCCATATAAATTCATGAACCCGGCGAGATTAAAAGCTTTACTTGAGGCATATGAGGAAAAAATGGCTGGCCTTTTTTATGTTAAATTCGAATTATGGCATGGTTTCTCCTGATTATTACTAGCTTTGCCCCAACTTAATAATGTTCATTTCAAAGTTATTGTCTTAGTTTATGCATAAACTTCAAAGTTGGTTAAAATCAAAGCAATCAGAAATTGTTGTAAAATCCTAATTTTGAGTGCTTATGCTACTTTAAATGTAATATATTATATTATATATGAGTATATAAATACATGTAGCTAGGTACTGGGAAGGTTCGGCTTTTCCTTAGCCGAATAGAAATGTTGCCAAACATTATATGTTTATATTCCCAGGTTGGTTATTTATTTTCCTCCGATTGAACTTTTATTACATTCAATTTTGATTACGTCGTGGCGTTTCCTTAGTCGAATTGAAGTGTTGTCAAAGCCTTTTCTTTATATATTCTCAGTTCATCGCCTGGTTCGTGCCTCCATCTAATAAATCGTCCTCCAGGGAAACTCTTCTTCTGTGATCTCTTCCCCGCCATTCAACGACACAGTAGTAAAAATATCGCTGTTGACATTTTGGTGTCGAAACCCGGGAATCGAGTATCCCCATAAGGAAGGAGACTACTACATATTGAGGCGGATTGGAATTATTTGATTGCACGTAATGTATCCCCTTTAGATGTATTTATATAATCTACCAACGCCGACGTCTCCGTTTTACATATTGCTTGGTCAGCGCATGGATAGGTAAGGGCCTGTGATTTGAATCGCTAACTGTACATATTGTTAGTCATCGTATGGACTGTAGGACTTGACAACGACATTATCACTATATCATTCCATTGGATTGTAGGACATTGTTTTTTTGGTATTAGGTTTAGTACAATAGTGTAAGTGGTTTGTGATTGTTAGTGGTTTGTGTGAATATTGGTTAAGTGCGACTTTTGTTTTGACTATATACACCGCGTTAGATAAACAAATAGCACACTAGTCAAATTGAGTATCCCATAAATCGGATAGCACCCATTTGCCATTCCTTCTCATTCGTTCTCATTATCGGATTTTCTTCTTGAATGTACAACTATGTTTGTTTTTTGGTCTTTTTGTATATAAATATTGTTTTAGAAATTGGTTGTTGCCATGGCTAAGGGAGACTCTCACGCCGTTACAAATGATGACGCGCTTCCTCCAGATTTTAATGGGGACAACTGTCCACTGTGGATTAAAGTAAGATGGTGGAATTACTCGCAAAACCTGGGAGGAACAAAATTTACGAATTCCACGGAAAAAATGCATTTTACATACACCACCTAGCACCTCTTGTCCTTTGTCTCCTTCCAAAGTGTCTCCATTCTCTGGGACTGATGCCGTCCCAAAATCAGAGTGTTCATATGATATGTTGAATTTTGAAGTAAAGTGTTTACTAGATGATTGGTCCTGTCCCTACAGTTCAATTTTCCAAGCAATTAGGAAATCTTTACGGGGAGTAGCTAGTTGGGTTTGTTTATTCCTTGCGGATAATGCCTCCATATCAGACATACTGAATAAATTTGAGGTCGCATTTGGCACCGTAGTACCTAGGTAATATCTTTCACAATCGTTTTATGGCGAACAACAAGAACGCAATGAAAGCGTAGTCATATGGAGCTGCCAATTAGAGGAATTAGTTCAGGCAGCTAGGAATGAAACCCCTTAGGTGAACGACAAATGATGAAAATGCTCAGGCAAACAAATTCTGGACAGGGTTGTACAGTAAATCCTTACAAACTCCTCACCCGCCTCAAATTCGACTGGGCAAAATCACAAAATATAACTTTTAATTAAATAAAAACTTTTGTCATATTTTAAAAGATTGCTCAATTTATAGCTTACATAGCTATAATTTTGACAACTTGAAGATATTTACAATCTTTAAATTTGAAACATCTTCGCATGTTTTAATGCCTATTTATAATTTGTATCACTTATGTCTGTCCTATTCAGTTCACTTTATTTCTCTATTTGAAGTAAATGCCCTTAATTTGAATGTTCAGGCCCGCTGAATGTGGCGTTACAACAATCAATCAATCAATCAATCAATCAATCAATCAACCATACAATCATTACGCCGGAAGTAGTCATTGATCGTACAGAACCTCATTGTTCAATATTTGTTTACATTATTACCAACCTTCCGCATTTACGTTTCAAACTGTAGTCAGCAAATATGACACATACTCATAAACTGTGTTCAGCTGAAATATGGACTGACGGTTAGTTTGCCGAACGGCAGTTACCATAATAAGTCTTCGCTTCTGGAAGCAAAAAAAATTATTCCAGTAGTTGTAGGCTTCAAATATGGTCTGTTTTAAAACTAGGTGGAGACATGGAAATTTAAAACCAGGAATGTTTTGGGCTATGTTCAAGTGCAAACTATTGAAGTGTTGTTTCTTGAAATTCACGATCAACCTTTCGTGTCACTCTCAGCGATAAACCGACCTGGTATACAACGTAAGTAGCGTAAATGTGCGGATCGGTAATACGTGAATGACCTGTCAAGAACTTCACATTTAAGAAAGAGGCTTTGTGTCCGTCTCGCGCTACACCTGGTAAAACAGATAACGAAAGTAATATCATAAACTTGAACAAGACACGCACTGCGTCTATCCTAAGATCAAAGGGAACAGATTCAGTCCTGTATATATATGGTATCCTATTCCCCCTATCTGTTTGAGGCCTACCTTTCAACAACGGAAGAAACGGGTAGCAGCAGGGGGGGTGAGCGGACTCTCTCTATGTGGTCGCGGATGCGGCCGCGGAGGCTCCCAGCGGTAGTTCAGGGGGGAAAATGTGCATACTTCCTACAGACTGACACCAATAGACACCATTCTTTTAGACAAACACCTTGCTTGGCATATAACAACATGAAAGGCCACAACAATTGTGCGTGGTTGAAAGTGGCGGAGACGAAGAACTGTGGGACGAGTTGCTGCCAAATCTATTGCAAGGTTCACTTGGCTAGGATCCGCAAGAAGAGTAAGATCCCAGTGCCGTGCAGGGGTTGCGGTAGGGGTGTCCAGAGTGAAATACATCTATGCCAAGCCTGTGGTCGAGACAGAGTTAAGCACAGGCATATAGCAAAGGAGAAAGCCGCCAAAAAGCAGTTCAGCCTAGTGTTGACTCAGCTTCTCGCCAACACATCCAGAGAAATACTGGACGTACCCACCCAACCAGGTCTATAGTGGAGAAGCCTTGTGTTGACTCGGCTTTTCACTCCCTTTTAGAGAAATACCTTCTTACAGAATATACCTGTCAATAATGACGCACGCACAGCGAGCATCAGCATTACGCCGCGAATTCGAAGCCGCCACTGGCATGTGGCCAGCCTACCCCCGTTCGCGGGTGGCCCTAGAGGCCCTCCGCGAGACCCTCGACCGCTACACAGCGGCCACCACGGCC
>JAVFBZ010184205.1:0-12893 GCA_032466195.1 Katharina tunicata
TGTTATTTTACAATAAATATTGTAAATATATAAAATCGCTGATCGTTTTCTTTCTGTTTGGTGTCTACCGTAACACTGCTTCACACAGGGCTCTCAAATTTTGCGTATATATACATTTTTCTCACACTGAACTGCATTCCTTTTTAAAATGGGGCGATTTCGATACCTGGATATGGACAACGATGAACTAAATATAAGATAAACCCTTTCACATATGGCTTTCAAATTTTGCATATGCATTTATCTCACATTGAACCAAATTCCTATTTAAATTAGAGTGGTTTCCCTGGCAACATTTCTCTTGTAGACCACGTGAACAAGATATAAACTAAACTGATATCCTTAGGGCTTTCAAATTTTGCCTGCACATTAATGCACTTATCTACATTCTTATTTTAAATGGGATACATTTCGATAAAATTTCCACGGCAACATTTACGAAATAGATATACCTGGATAATGAACACGTGGACAAGATAAGAGCTTCACGCTGGGCTTTCAAAAATCACACACTTAACTACTTTTCTATTAAAATTAGGATGGTTTCGATAAAATGTCTGGTTTCCATAGCAACATTTCTTTCAGAAATAGGTATACCTAGATATAGACCATGTAATTAAGATGTAAGCTAAAATGCTTTAAGAGGGCTTTAACATTTTGCATACACAATAATCTTACTCAAAAGTATATTCCTAATGGAAATACAGACTGTGTGACCCAGATATAAGCTAAATTGACATATCACACAGGGTATTTACAGGACAGCAAATACTCATTAAAAAAGTTGCTCTGCAGGGTACGCGGAGAACTGCACCAACGAGACACTGCCCAACTGAGACTGAAATGTAGATATTGTGATGTCACTCTCACTCATTCATTCATTCAAATCTTACATAGCACTCTGCTACATGTTGACATTACTGTCCCGTGTTGTAATGTGTTCCGATTCAACCACAAATTGGCCCCCTAAAATGTTCATCATTACCTGCACTTGCATTTGATTTGATGTGTTTTTTATAATACACATTTACCTTTACAGACTGGGCCAATCTAACCAATTTTGTCTATAGACATACAACAAGGTTACTACTACTTTATCATTCCATTACATCATGCGATGGCAATGACAACTACATGCACTTATACTAATAAGTATAAATGGAATGGCGAGAAGATTCTACTGATCCAAAACTAACACAAGTGCTGAGCATAAATGCCTTCAAGCCTGAACTCAAGACAAAGACGATACATTGTGTTGCAGTAAGAACTACAAAGTTAAACTTTCAGTTTTTCGGAACTTCGAATACCAGGGACAATCTTTATATCACAAAACTATTCACAATTTGACTAATAATGCTACAGAGTATAAGAACTCGAAACTACCTGCATATCTGACACAGGAGAAACCAGGAAATACGTTGAAATACGATATGAATTAACAAGATACAGAAAATGATTAAACACAGATCGGAGATACAGTGACAAGATTAGACTACGAAGACCGTTAAAATCTCACAAATGGAACAAAACAGAAACCACGATACCGAAAAAAGTCAAAGAACTACTAAGCTTACTTTTTACTACATACCACCTAGTATGACACCACCTAAAATTATTCCGAAACACTGTACTAGACCGCTAGGTTCATAGCCACATAGGCTTAGTATCAAAAGAGTATATATTTGCCTATGGATATTCCATATTCTATTGATATTTCAGAGCAGTGTAGGGTCTAATCAACTGGGACATGGAGTTGTGTTTACGGATAGTTTTGCCTTTACTTGCCACGATGTCCTACAAATGTACAAGACAAGGCTGGATAGGCGCGTCGAACCTACATGTTGTCGGTTTGGTCTGACATTAACTTAGGATGTACAATAATTTACTGGGGAGCTGTGTCAACAACCTATCAGAGGGGTATTGAATGTCCACCATCTAGACTCCAGCTATCTAGCCTTTTATTTTGTAGAGGGTCGGATGGCTGGGTGGTTTTAATAGGTGGCGACTCGGTGCCTGACTCTGAGGGTCGTGGGTTCATTTACCCCAAGGGTCTCGGCCTGCAAAATTTTCTGAACTAGAATCTGTTCAGTATCAGATAGTGTTATCCCAAAAAACGAAAATACTGTTTATAATTTACTTATTTACCTCTAACAATATTATAGCCTGTGTTGACTGAGGGTCAGGTGAGATTATTCCCACATTCGTTAAACACTGATGCAAACTATTGTGGGGATATGATGGTTAAGAAAGTCTACGAAAACTGTATGAGACAAACAGCTAAGCATTTCCATAATACTACCTACAACATTGAAGCAATTCAGATATCCATTTCCACATTTTAATGGCATCATGTATGCCCAATATAGCCGCCATGAATGTAAATGTCAAAAAACCCTTGTGCATATGCAATTAAATCGATCTTGAAATGGTTCTACTGGTGCAAAGTGTCCACATAATTATTTAATTGATAACTTCAATTGTATTTAATGTCTTTTCTAGCTACGAAGTAATCCAGCTATGTAACCATAACACTTTCCACGTATTGAACTTGAATTATAAAACTTTAATGACTTCGCGATAAGAATACTTTTGGGACTTGCGATTTAAGCGATTTATTCATCAACCGGCTCTTCGCGTAGTAGCAAATCCATTTAAAAATCTTACCGTGAATCAATGACAGTCTTATGGGCTTGCGGGTTGAACTGGGGGGTGCTCTCTGGGAATCAGTTTAACCATTGTTCTCCATAAATTATGCAGCTTGGTTGAGTAGGTATATTCCTCCAGACATACCGAGCTGCGAGCAAGGTACGAACATAATTTCTTTATTACTATTTTATCTATAGCCAACCATCAATTCACGTCTTAATTTTAGTCAGGCTTCGATTATTTACCACTAAATAACATAAGACATGTATGGATTATAACTTCTTGTTTATTTGGGTTGCGACGTTTCGGTGTAGTTGCTTACACCGTTATCAAGCATATCAACGGTGTTAGCAACTACACCGAAACGTTATTTATGACTTCCAACTTCTAAATGCTTCCAAAACAAGTATTTACCACTAGTATATTTTAACTAGTATAGGCAGGAAAACAGGACCTTCATTCATATGACTAAAACCACCGGCTCATTGTTTATTGTTTTATATTTTTAGTGTTAAATGTTTCTGTAAATGAAATAAAATGATCTCCGTTTTATGAAGCCACGATGTGATTGGAGCAAAATTTACAACGGCAAACAATTAAGCTAAGGGCTGTGACACTACTAAGGTGTCAAAAAGTGTATGTGAAGATGGTTCTTTAGATACGACAGAAATATATAATGTGTATTGCGAGTGAGGGGTTATGATACTCATCCATCGGCATCATATCCGACATCTATTAATACAAAATGAGAAATAGAAAACCGGTAAAACGATAAACACCAAAATTTAAGATGTTAAATTTTGGTATCCGCCCAATAGACGTTTAACCGTAGTCTTCTCCAGACACATTATATAGCAATGGTATCAGTTCAAGCGTTTAAAATTACTTCCTGTCTAATAGTCAGTGGAATTATAATAACTTTCTTATTTCTTATATTTATAAGCATCCAGTTCAGTGATCAGCGGCCCCTAATCAGTGATTAACATGTAAACGTAGTTCTAAGAACCGATCCCCAACTGGAAAATATTGTATTCTGTTCACAAGCTAAGGGAAAAAATAAATAATAACTCACGTGCAATGCCTACAAATGCCAAATATACAATCGCGTTAACTTTGTATGTTAAAGTAAGTCATAATGTAGTTGCTTAGGGTTAATGAAAGTTTTAAACAGAAGTATATAGATACCACGTAGTTGCTTTCAGAAGATTTTTTCTGCGGGACTTGACGCACCTAATATTGTGCGAGTTTGAGAGAGCGAGGCGTCGTGGTAATGTAAATGACTTTGTCGATATCTGGTGTCGCAATAATTGTTTTGCGTCCATTATAAATGGATCCCTGCGTGTCAGATTAGACTTTTAAGAATATATCTTTAAGATGTATGTCCTATGGTTTTAAAATGTCAGTTTTGCGTCCGTTATAAACGGATCTCTGCGGGTCAGACTAGATGTTTAAGATGTTTGTCTTATGGTTTTAAACTAAGTCTGTACAGCTATCTATCAAGCATTATCTATCTGAGGGTCGTGGCGTTTTAGCCACATGAGATGAGCTGGGCTTGTCTGTAGGATGTAGGATCATAGACACAGTAGCACTCTCACAGCCTAGACTGCTGTGCAGTATCAAAAAATAAAAATAAAAATAAAATTATAGATACATACATATTTAGATTAGTGGCGACTCAATTTAAAAGAAGGAATCGCGCCATAACTACACGAGTTTGTGTCATAATGTAATTGATTTCAGTTATGGTGTCAACCTCAAACAGCAATACTTAATATATGGGAACCTCCGGTTAGCAAAATAATTACAACATGAAAATATACAGAACTTTGCAGTTGTATTACTAGAGAGCAGGTGTTAAGGACAGACGTAAGCGCAGTGGACGAGCTAAATAACATCCCCATTACTGACATTGATTGCACATAAAATCCCCATCTGGAGTAGATGTGTGTTCGTTAACAGTGATGTACTCTGGCGCTCAATCGAGTTTGGCTTCCAAAAGATAGATAATTAAACTACTGCCATGGAAGTTAATTGTTAGCTGATCATGTAGTGACAATCATTGCATATTTACTCCAAACGTTATCATGTTAGCCAATTAACTGTCCCGGTTGACGAAAAAGATCCACTTTGGGACTGACAGTTAGTTCATTTATTACAATTATATTTTGCCGTTTTACATTGCATTATTGTAGCTTTTTTAAACCTTATTACTGTCGCGTTCTCGTTAAAACCTTAGCCTCTTAGTTCTTCCGCCAGACCAGCCAAAAATTGCCAGAGATCTGAACAACTCAGTCTAGATAACGTTTGCAGTCTAGATAACGTTTTGACTTTTGCAAGGTTATTATGTTGGGATATTGACCCAAGGGGAAAATATTTAACGAGACATTACTCACACAACATAAAATATGGACTGAGGCGTTAGGGGCATACTCACCTTGTAAAATACTGATAATGAGAAAAGACTAATCCTTCAGGGTATGCCTCTCTTGACTCTGCTTGACGTGTACTAAAAATGCTGAGTTAATTGCTGACCACGTGATCATGAATGAACCTATCAGAGGATATGTCTTTATGTATTTATTTATTCCGATTCATGTGCCATAGAAAGAACACTATATATAATAGGATGTCCCGAGCAGGTGACGGACACAATACGCGCCTGGGGCCTTAAGCATAAAAAGTATATGTAAACTATGAACAATATGTACAAAAATATATAAAACGAAGCATTCACAATATGGATACAAATAAAATTTCCACAATGAGAATACAAATTACAGCAAAGAATGAAGCGTTAAACGAGTATATAACTAACATCACACATTTTGTTTATCACCGTTGGATATTCACAGCGGAAAAGATCCATAAATATCACAGTTGGAATCACTACACATTATTTTTATAATTATTTGTGATGTGAGAAATGAACATGTATGGTCCAAGTTCATTTGTTTTCAACAGCAAAAAGGTTATATTTATTTTTGAGTAATAACATGTTGTTATTATTGTGTTTTTTTAAAGTTTTTTGAGACATTGCCTTTTTTGTAGTATTTGGCGGGAGGGCATTTCAAAGCCAGTTTAAATAAGATGCGTTAAAACGTTGAGTCCTTCACAATTAGGGCTTTAGTTCGTCATTTAGACTAGAACGTAGAAAAGATTGTTTATTTATGTTGTCAGTGATAAAACATGGTAAAAAGAGTTGACCACTGATTACTGAGTAGACATTTGTAAAATTAAGTAAGATATAACACCTCCCTCCTGTAGCACAGTGTTAGCATGTTACTAAGGTTAGTACTCTGCTAACATAGTATAGGTTATAGTCGTTGCAAATATACTTTGTAGTTCTCCGTTCAGTCCCCTCTAGTTTCTTCATAACAGATTTGTAATATGGAGACAAGACTGGAGAACAGTATTCCAGTGTACTACGGACAAGGCTAAAGTATAGACTTTTTCTAGTGTCTGGTAACACATTTCGACCACAAGTTCTTCTTACTAAACCCAACATTTTATTAGCCTTTTTACCACATTTATTAACGTTGCTGTCCCACACCAGATCTTCTGCTATTTATTTATAATAGATCCAAACAGGTTTTCGTGCGCCAATCCAACAAACGTATATAACATATATAATAACATATTTTATTGTTTGAAGCAACCAGGTAAATAATTAAAGTTCAACATGCTTGACCAGAAACATTGCCATAACGATCAAACTTCCAATGCCTTTACTGTAGTTTGTCTTTTTTTCTAAAATGAACTCTAAGGTTGGTTTTGATGAATCAATTATCGGTAATATAGCCTTCAAACTTTTCTTGATTTTTGTTTCTGTTTTTGTAGCTGATCTTAAAATAGAAGATTAATTCTGCAAAATTCAAACGACTAAATAACGCCTTAAATAACCTAAGCCTGTGTTACAGGCGTTTGATGTCTAACAAGTGACTTGAAATAATATCCTGGCTATAGGATCGTGTGAGAATCGGGCCGACACATATTGACAATACGCATTAAGCACATTTCAATTGCAAATATAATAATGAGATGGTATTGATGTTTTTTTTTATCAGCGCAGGAATTTGTCAAATAAACATTTAATACACTGCCAGAAATTCGGACATCACATATTTACATTTTTCTGTGTATTGTCCACTGTTGATATACACTTCTTGAAGAACACCAAATAAGAACAAAGTTATTCAAAGTGTCATCTTGAAAACGAATTGCTATGTAATAAATGGGGATGTTTCGGTTTGTATGTATGTTTGAGTTGGAGGTTTACGCCGTACAGGAGGTTTTTGTGCTAATATGACGGCGTGCATACCCAATGAGTGAAGGAAAACCATAAACAGTACTGGTTACAAACAAGACAACACAGAACTTTGACAGGACGAACAACGGGATACAAATCTGTTCCCTGATGTACTGGAAGCACCCATCCAACAGCGATGATGTTTTAGAGCGTTTGTTGCTTGTTTCGCACTAGCCCTGTGTGTAAATCTGGATAGTGTCTTGGAAATTAGACCAACAAAAAATAAATTGTCTATAACATGGTTTTATGTTATATATTCTGTCAAGGCAGAAACTTATTTTTATAATATCTACTTGACAAACCAATATTCATCAGCTGATATATAAATCACATATATCTCACCAATCCAGAAAAAATTAACCTGTGTAAATAATTACCATAATTACATGACTATTCTTCTATCATTATATCTCTAATGCGTTTAAAGTGAAGGGCTAAATATTTCATCGCTGTTGCTTCAGGCAATACCAGGTGGTAGATTTGACTCCAGTGAGGATAGTTTTGAGGATTCGAAAGTTATCAAACACGCGATCTGTGATATTCAAAGGTGGTGTACAATGTTTATATAAGCATTGTTTTGTAACTAACAGTAGAATAAAAAGTGCATTGAACTCATTTATGGCGAACATTTATTCAACCTGTCTAACGAAAATCGCTTAGTTTTAGAATGAACTGTCTGCCATTAAAAAAAACCGAATTGATGTAGAATATTTAAAAAGAGAAATTTCCAATATAGCCTCAACAATTAACCTTTATAACAATTAATCATCAAGTTCCATTCTGCTAACTAATTGACAACCCACGTCTAAAATACTATGATGTTATTAAGATAAGTGTTTTATAATCAATTTTATGTGGAGGTGTTTTATTCAGAAAAGGATTTCGCATTAAACTGATTATTCATCCGGACATGAGGTCGTTTCAGGGTACTTTCCGTTAGTGGAATCTCTAACCTTTAAGAAAAAAAAAAACAATTACTCTTCGTTTATGCAATGGCCTGATTGCGAGTAAATCAGATTTCGAAGCACTTTTTTTCTATAAATCTAAATAAGGGTAAAAGCCTGTTTTTGGTTCCAATGATGTACCATGTGATCATAATCAGCAAAACACATTATTGTAACTATCTACTTATAACCGTTTTTCCAAAGCATCAAACTATATTTGAATAATAAATACGGTGATCTAATGTTTAGATACAGATTATTTAAAAAAAACTAGAGCTTAAAGGCCGATGGTTTAATTGGCCTTATAGTTGTAATGTGATAGAATATTACAGAAGTAAATCGTTTATAATAACAAACCCATTAGGAGTGAAAAGAAAACAAATATATAACAGTGATGTGCATTATTTAGGGCCGGAACTTTAAAAAAATCGTGTTGATTTTTGGAGGCACTTGGTTGTATATGGAGGCATCCTGCAATCGTGTTTCTGAAAAGTACTTTCTTTTACGATTATCGAATATCACAAATACGATAAATTCATCCTTCTGGCTTCTTGCAGGTGTCATCTAATACAGATATCCAAAGACAAATCAGTCTGTAGGATAACCTGCCTCGTCACTGCGGTCAGTCTCAAACGAGAACAAAACTGGGCTGTTTGTAGCTGTGCTGTATTATTTATACACAACTCGTCAGCGATTTTACCATGTGACAAATCGGATCTTACATCTATTAATCTTAACATTTGTAAAAGACTACTTAAACAAAAGTAATCCGAAGAGATTTTCCCAATAACTATGGCATTGCCTTCATCTAACCGTTTTGCGTAATGCAGAAGGTCAAATTTTAATAACTTAATGTCCATTAATTTTAGACGATTTGCCATAAAGAGAGAACTAGACAAAAACCCGCAGATATGTTTTACTAGTTCTAATTGTCATTAATTAGCATGTACCATCAAAGTTGAGATATGTTGAACGATTTTCTCAAAATTCAAATTCGAAAAAGGGAGGCTGACACGGCTGTAACAACAGTTTTACAAATTACATTCCAGGTCACACGCTTTCATAAAATATAAACATTATTATCATTATGTTCCATAGTCACTCTTACAGATCACAAAATGTCCGAGGGTGTAAACAAATTGGCTCAAGTGGTGAAGTATTTTCACTTTGCTTCAAATACAACGAAAATACATATAGGCACTACAGCTTTTAATTTATGGTTTGGAATTCTTTTACACATTGTTTTATTACTACTGATGGTTTGAAATTGTCTTACACATTGTTTTATTACCATAGATGTGAAATTATCCTAAACATTGTTTTATTACCAGAGAGATTGTGAAATTATCTTACACCCTGTCTTATTACTGGTGACAATTTGAAATTTTCTTACACATTGTTAAATTACCAGTTAAAGTTTGGAATTCTCTTACACATTGTTTCATTTCTAGCGATAGTTTGATATTCTATTACAAATCGTTTTAATACCAAAGATTCCCTTACACATTGGTTATTAACCAATGATATTCTCTTACACATTGTTAAATTACCAGTGATGGTTTGTAATTCTCTTTTGGAATTATTGGTTGCAATGTTTGTTTACGCAAGACACACCAAGCTACTTGCAAATAACATCTTAGTTCTTATCTTCCATAAAAATGTAAATACCAGAGTAAATTGTTGAAAACCCATTTTACAATGAGGAAAAAGAGTAGAACGCTGTGATAAAGTTGACATTTGACATTTAAAATATAAATGTTTGATCACATTCCTATTAATAAGAACATATTTAAGTCCGAATATTGACCGTCAAACAGTTCAGTCGGTATTTGTTCCAAACTTCAGTGATAGGATAACGATTAGCCACGCCGTGGATATGTATCTGTATATGACGGCAGAGTTGTTTAAACGAGTTTGTAACACGTTTTCCGACCACAAACGACACTGTGCAATAATTATATAAGCAACATATTCTCAAATAAGAGACTCAATAAGAAGCAAACAAGTAAATAATTATATTTGTTTGTGAAAGGCAGGAGTAATTGATTATCTCTGTCCGGGAGAGATTATATTTGGTTAACAGTGGTGTGTATAATCTACATCCTCAAGGAATTGCCTTCGATAATATATAATACATAGATAATTAAATTACTATCATTGAAGTTAATGACTCGCTGCTCATTTATAGACAGTCATGGTTTATATAACATCAAACATTGTCATGTTAGACAAATAACTGTCTAGACCAATAACTGAATCAGTTATTATCATACAAGTATTATTGAGTTTGTATTTCCCACGCAAACTGTAACAGTAATATAACTTGACTACTTTAGAATTACTTTCTATTTTATTCATTAAACACGACATATTCAAACAGTTGTGTACGCTTATTCTTATGCTTTCCTAACTTTGAGGCTAAATGTCTCATATTGTTGATATTTCCCATCTGGAAAGCTCACAACACTGTCTTAATCCAATAGTTTAATATGCCAAATATCAGTCATTCAACATCTTCATATAACTAATTAACTACTTTAAAATCAGTTTCTATTTCATTGATTTAAGGAAAACTCATCAAAAAGTTTTACATAACTTTCTTGGGCAATCATGGACCAGCTAAAAGCTCAACGGTTTATATGGCATTCACATGATGTACCAAACAAGTCAACATCTGTTCTGGTGTGTTTATGTTAGTAAGCTAAATACACTATTCCAGAAAAAAGTATGTTGAAATTATTTGCCCACTTGTAATTACGTGGAGTGAAATAAAATCCCGGAATACATGTAAATATTTCATCTTCAGTAGGCAGCTTACTGGGAACTAAATTTTTTTTTTTTGGTTTCAATCCTGGTAAAATATCAACTGGTTCAACCGTATCTGAAATAAAAGTGTTATTGGATTGGATAACAATTCCACAGATCCGAATTGTTTTACGCACATGGTGGTTACTCTTATGGTGAATGTTAAGGCCAACTCAAACGGGATGTGACACGACAGTCGCGCCACTATGAAACACAACTTATAATTATATTATTTTAAAGGCATATTAAAAGCTGAGATACTAAACTTAACTCAATACTTTACTGGTGACAACTTCTGATATAATTTCTTTGCAACGATGCTAAGCCCGTTTCCAAGCAAATATCAAATTTGAAAACTTTGCTTTAAATAAGCATCAGCATCTAGATGGAATGTGCCCCGGAAATATATCAGAAGTTGTCATAAATAGTCTTGAATTACGTTGACTACTCAGTCTTATTTTGTAAAACAGTTCACACTGGAGGCGTCTGTCATGCGACAGTTGTCATCAACGTTACACACACACCAGTTTAGCGTTATTCTTTGATATTGTGACGTCATTGTCTGAGTGAGTAGGACAGGCTAAAAATATGGTAATAAACGATTAGCTACCAGTGTGCATTGGCTCAAACGGTGCTAAATTCGCTACTACCTTGTTTGAAATGGCCCTCATCTAATTGTGTCATTTTGAAGTCTGACTCTAGAAATATATAACTGACAACAACTGAATTGTTTTTACAATTTTGTATTCACTTAAACATTACTTATATTGATTGATAAAAATATTTCCAAATGAGCAGAAAATGAACAATTGCTGTCAGGTATTTCATTCAGGGATTTATTTCTTTCCATGATCTACACCACTCTGTTACAGTATATCTGTTCGAAATTACCCGAAAGAAAACCCAGATAAATCTTTTTACACATCAGCTAAATATCAGAGGCATTACACTATCATAGAAGTTATAAACTATGACATTTTAGCGAACACTTTTATGAAATGTCAGGTGATGAATAAGTTAAATGAAAATTGATTCTTCATTCTAAGTGTCTATTACAATTATCATTTCAATTTATCAGAGTTAAGCAGAATTGCAAATCCAATCTCAATTAATCTGTATCTGGTTTAAGACATCTGCCTTAAATCAATGAGTGTAATAATACGTCGCAAAAATAATCGCTTTGATAAATAGAGTGTACATTGCCCATAAGAAACTGCTGTTTTTTTTATTTCTCATCCGGCTTCATATATCACGTCCATTAGTTTAAAGGCTGACTTTGTCTAAAGAGCAGGATATACTTATAGTATTATTGGGATTATTTATTGTTGTCAGATGGAATATAAGATTGAATATGACTAAGAGCATTACGGTGTTAAATATTGAAGTGGTTTTTATTCCGATTATTTAAAAAAAAACCTGCAAATGATTTGATGCAGTAATTTATGAATCAAATGCTTAAATACGGCCCAGCTACGACAGTATATCAGAATACATACCCATTTCAAATTAGATAGATAAACGCGCGTGTAAATCAAAATTTGTGCAAGACACATTTCATCAACGCATTAACATTGTTTTACTTAAGTAAACTTTAAAGATTTCACGAAAAACGTTGAACACTCACCAGCCTGTATTACATTCGAAACAACCAGGGAAAGAATAATAAAAGTAGCGCATGAAAACAATCATTTTAAACCATATAGCTGAACAGAATACATACGGATACATTGACAAGTTCCAATACCTTTCCTATATTTTGTGTTCTTTGATAGTCTGAAGTGTACTCTAAGGCTGTTCTTTAAGGGTCGATTTGCTTTTATCTGGTTTTCTTTGATTCTTGTCTCAACTTCAGCTGTGGAATCGCGGCTCTTCAAAAAGCAGATTAGTTACGTCAATGAACAGCTCACCCTGCTGTATTACTCCAGCATTACTCCATGACATTCAAACTACTGAATCTAAACGGTATGGCCACAGGCGGTGCTACTGACGTTTGATGTGTTGCAGTCGACTTGAAATAGAGTCCTGTGTAAACTTTTGATTAAGACTGCTGTAAAATCTGACAAATATACACATCATCAAAGAGCAATACAAATAAAACGCTTATGTTCTATCATGAAATAAATATGAAATGAATATCACAAACAACAGTGAATGCAGTTTTTAATGAAGTTTCATGCGAAATAGTAAAGTGG
>JAVFBZ010184227.1:0-10168 GCA_032466195.1 Katharina tunicata
AAAAATCCCCTGCTTTGTGATACTGCAAATTGGGTTTGCAATAAATTCACTAAATTGCCAGCTGTCAGATCATAGCTAGGAATGTGTCGCAGCTTTCACTTAACTTGATAATGGAGATAGCCTTTCTCGAAAGCTTGTGAAAACATTAGCCCTAATATGTACAAAATTGTTTTTGTCTTATAGATCACAATTTTATTGAAACCGTTCCATATTCATAATCTACATGACTATTTCTACCAGAGGTAAAAAATGAATCTGTTTAAAATTCAACACAGTTTGAGTGGATGGACAAACCGAAGGTAACGTTGTTAGTAGGAAAACTGTTGGTTGCAAGCGGCATTCCAGGTTTAGGTACAGTGAAGAACTTCTATTCACAACATTTGTAGTGAGTGTTTCTAGTGTATTCTGTATACTATTTTTCAAACAGTAATCAATGATATGTTATGTTACTTATTTTTAGTTACCTGCTGTGTTTTTCTAAACTCATCCAATATTTTGAGAGCCATGTCATAATCTTTAAGCATATGGAAGGCCATGGCATATCCAATCCATGATGCTCTCTGCCCAGGGCGTAACACCAAAAGTTGATAACGGGTGTCCTGAAAAATATACAACTTTAATGAAAAAGTAACCCATTCTATTTATTTGAGAGCCAAGTCACTATATAGTCACTATCATATAAGAAGGTGGTGAACCGTTGACAATTAAACTGTCTACATGTGTTACATGGTCTTAAGGTATCAACTGTTCAACTTCAAGCTCCTTACGTATTTATTTAACTTTTGGTAAACTACATAACATAAGATTAAAAACCATGCATAATGTTATTATTTTATTGAACGTAACTAACATATTATGCGGTTTGATTCTTTCTTACTCTATATCCTTCAAGGTCTCGCATCTGTACTTGAAGCAAAGATAAGTCTCGTAATATTTGAAGATTGTCCTGAAAAAAATAAACGGTAACAACAATTATTGGTATAAAAGTAAACATATACATTTTTTTGCCAAGACTAATCACACTGGCACAGGGATATTAACCAAGTAAAACCGATAAATAATATGTTCTTGATCAATTTTCAGAGACAATATTGATAAATTGTTTACATAGAGCTTAATCTTGAGCTGTTATGGATAATCTATATGTGCGTCTTGAAAAAAGGTTTGTTTTGTTTGTTTGATTGGCGTTTAACGCCGTACTCAAGAGTATTTCACCTATATGACGACTTTGCGTTGCCGGTGCATTGTGGAAAAACGAAAAGAAACCTCGTAAAAACCACCCTGCGAACTCTGCAGCTACCTCTTGAGAAAAGGCAATAAAAGGTATATTATGAAGACAATATGATATATACACATTTAACTCAAACATTTTCATTTCTGCAATTTCACACAGTACAGCAGTATAGTCTATATAAACAGTGATAATTTGTGGGGCTGAAGCTTTTGCTCTTGCAAATAAGATAAATGTACTATAAATTCAGCTACATATTAATATGTTACAGCTAGATTCACAGTTTGTTGGCTTTCATGGCTAAGATAATTTTGGACAACAGAATATTCAGAAAAACATACCTTATCCCATTTAAGGGCATTTCTGTAGCACTTGATAGCTTCATCATACTTTCTGTCTGAACGTTGAAGTAATCCATAAACATGCCAGCCTGACAGAGATGCTAAGGAAATATCAAGGCTTCACACGATAAACCCTATAAAGACGTGTGGCAAAACTGTGTGAAATCTAGTTCAGTGACTCAATGATAATCACCACTACCATATTCCATATAATATACTACACTGCATTAAAAACATATCAGCAATGGTGTTCATTGTTTGTAATTTGAATTGTAATCAATTATTCATTCATTATACTATTTTAGGAATACAATTGATACATGAAATCAGCTATTTGTATTGCGATATCTGAGTAATAGCAAATAGTTCTGCAAAAGGATACAGACATGACTTTTCAGGTCATTTCGAAGCCCTCGTCGTACAAAATCATATGCCTCCTCCTTTCTTCCCAGGCAATTAAGGGTCAAACCTTTCATGGCCAAAGTTTCTATAAAAAAAATATATAAGGTTGGCACAAAGTGATCATCGTGTCAGTTTAAGTTCTGAAAAATTAAGTGTAAAGTGAATTATCAAAGAGCCCTCTAACTTAAAGTCCAACGGCCAGACAGACTAAACAGTATTTTACTGTTCATTTGATGTCTTCTCAACAAATTACCTACTTCCAAATCTGCTAATTATTTTTACCCCATATAATAGTGACAGAAGGGAGGCCTTTTAAATTTGTTTGCCGCAAAACATCATACTCAAGGATATTTCTCTTATTAGATGGTATAGGTGGACAGTGTTAGGTGGAAACCTTGTAA
Organism: Katharina tunicata; assembly: GCA_032466195.1. Lineage (NCBI taxonomy): Eukaryota > Metazoa > Mollusca > Polyplacophora > Chitonida > Mopaliidae > Katharina > Katharina tunicata. Next base: position 2,376 of record JAVFBZ010184227.1, read on the forward strand.
AAAATAAAAACCACCTTGTGATCTGTGCAGTCAACTTCCCTCATTACAAATACCATATGGTCGACAAACAGGTTTAAACCTGTGCAACGCATCAAAAAGTGGTGTCCCGGTCAGAAGGCAAACATATAACTGCTTATTCAGGATGAGGCTCAACAGGCATATAAGAAATAGCGATAAGATCTCAACACAAACCTCCATGTTCTGTAAACTTGGGATTTGTTAAAATCTGCTTTGCAAATTTTAACCCATTCTTGTATTGTTTCTGTTCGTAGCATTTCTGTTGAGGAAAAAAAAATCAGTTCAGTCTCAATAAATTTGGTCTAAATGGTCCTTTCATTATAGATATATGCCATTTGTTTTATGTATTAGGATGGTCACATATGATTTATATACAGAAGCAATGTATGACAGCTTACAATTGGTTGAAACGACCTGGAATGATGCCAGCAACACAAGACACTAAAATACATTTCCATGACAAAAACAGGACACCACAACAAATCATATTCCTGATGCCCCTTTGCTCAGTTCTTGGGGTGATAGCTTACCATGTTCTTTTTGTAATGCAGAGTTTGATTTACCAGTTGGAGCCAGGGCCATGGGGAAGATGGGAATTTCTGTCTTCTACACCCCCAATTGAGCTACGATGCAGACCTACCTACCCCTAAACAGGGCATTAGCCAGGAATTTAAACAGAGGGTGTCCAAAAGGCTGGGGTTAGGGTGCCGGCGCGTGAGGCCTTCTTAATATTAGCCGGGGGTCTGGGGGCCACAAGCCCCCAAGTTTTTTTTTGCCTATAAGCGTTATAAAGATACCCAGGCGTAAATTCTAAAATCATTTGAACCAAAAAAGCTGAACCTGTTTTTCTTTTTGCATTGCATTGGGATTAAAAATATGATCAGTACCGGACCACCACTTACAGCTGTATGGCTACTATAGCGCACAGTAAATGTCTAAGCAATTAAAAGACAAAGGTACTTTTGAGAGTTGATCAATAGTTACGCCTTAGGTAGCAGTATGCCTACAGACACGCAGATTAGAAAATTCGGAGTTATGAGAATTTGATTAATTTTTGCAGTTCTTCAAATCCTACAGCTGAAAACAAACACACAATGAAGTTGCATTTCTATCAACAATATAATTGCATATCACAATTGCACAGTTAAAAGGCTGATTCCTAATCATGTTCATACCGTAGAATCTCTCTTTTTACTTAAGGCCTACAATATAGTTTTACTTGAAACATTCTGAAATTTGATCAAAAATGACGGTCACGAAAATTGGACCCTGTATGATGCAAAGGTGCGATCGCGGTAAAACATTGCAAATAAATTTTATTCTTTCTGAGGAATGACGACTCTTTAAACATTAACCACTGATTTGGTACATTTGGGAATATTAATTGCTTGAACTGGGGCAGGTAAGTTTCAGACGAATGCTTCCCTGATCCTATAAATCGATCGTCCTAAACTGAGTTTGCACGACCGCGCGCCCCAACAGCACACGCTTGCCTAGTACAGTAAATGAAAAACGCGTCCAGTTTTATTTTAGCCCATCCAAAAAGGCATTTTAACACAGACTGCCCGTCCACTTGGACGGGTGTCTGGTTAACCCTATGCCTCCAAATCAGAAAATGTGTACAAGTGTACGAACTTATGTGTAAAATCCAGAAATTATGCGTACAAAATCAGAAAACAATGATGTAATGCTTATTATTACCAAGCAAAAAGCCAAAGAAGTGGCTTTACTAATAATGGAACTATTTTTTTTAAATTCACATTTATGACAACTACATGCATTAGAGAATGGAGGCAATGATTTTAATTGAATCCCAATAATTTTTAGAACGATGCATATTTAATCTTAAAGTTTTTAGTACAATTTGGTTACCCACGCGTACAAGTGTATTTTGAAAGGATTTTGTGTACAAAATACACCAAATGCGTACAAGTAGGCAGGTCTGTATGATGTCATAGCCATATGTCCGCGAGCAAGGTGTTTGGTGGGGTACAAAGGTACAAGATTGGATATGATTTCAACAGTTATTTATTGGTAAAGTGTTTATTTAACAAGGCGTTTGATTGATTGATGACTAGATTAAACTATAGTCGTTAGATTGAGCTATGTAGCTGGATACAGCTACTCTCCCCAACCTGATGCAGTAAGTCATATTATATGCTCAATTTTGGTTAGTTTGAGGAGATTTTGGGTTGCGCAAATCTGGTTCCACATAAATCTGTTACATAACATGATTTCAAGGGAAGGACTCGGATATACACAACGCTAAATAACATCATTTTTTTATAGGCATAGTCGAGACACTGAGAATAACATAAACAATGTTTTAGCATCTAGTCTGAAACGTTGCGGCGAAAATATACCAGAAGTTGTTAATCCATAATACCCTATGTTATATGCTAAATAACATGTTAGCGTCCTTTTTGAAAGACAGTTTTCTGGTTTAATACATTTAGAAAGTTGAACAGGTTTTATTCAATGGATCTCAATCTTACGGTTGACTTATACTCTTTTGCTCAGCAGACTGAACCAAAACTGATAGATCTGTATCCAATCCAGTTAAATATATTTGGCAGCTTGATCGAACGGCTCGATCTCCACAACCTGGTAACTGACATTAGATACATCACAACACGATTTATCGGTGTTTATCACGGATTAACATTGAATCAGATCCAGTTTTCTTTTAATGTAATAAACTCACCAATATTCGTTTGAATAAGGCATTTTCTTTTGGAGGCAGGGGGTTACTTGTGGGCATGCTTGACACCCTATCTCTGAAACATTCACTGTTTTAGTTACAAAAACACTATCCTACCGGAGCACCTCGTGGTGGAAATTTCAAGATGGCGACGAGAAACTCAACTTTTTCGTTCTCGTCTGCACGAGAACAATATCATAGAATTTGTAAAAACATAAAACCGAAAGTATCTAAGTTTCAAAAAGCAACTTGGATAGGAAAGATTGCAACCGCCTTTAATTACATGGCATATCCTAAATATGACGGCACGATTTAGACTGTATCCCTACAATATGTATAAAGCCTGTTGATGACGCCATATTTGATAATACTTTAACTTGGGCATCTAATCTATTCTAAATTATGCTTTGGAGAACTTTACATTATTATTCTTCCCTTCTAAATGAGACAAAGCATTGATACCGAGTCATGTAACAAAGAACCAAGCAACACAAAAAAGGGTCTCTTTAGTTAGCTCGTTTCGCTGTAAGACGGTAACAGATTTTAGACTACTTTATTTTGATAGAGGCCAACCACCCGGAAATAAACTGTCTGAAAGATGGATCAGAACAGATAACAAGAAGGGTTTATCTTGAATTTAATTGTTTGTGCTTAAATATGTGTGTAACATCGATGTTCTGTAAGAATATATAACACGATGGCAGAGAGTAACCCGCTGTCAAATAACACAGACGGACAAAGGGATTTTGAAACGTCAACCACCTCAGACGTAGTGGTGACAAAGACGAAGATAGTGCAGAAAAGAATATTTAAAATAATTGTTATAGGTGACTCTAATGTTGGAAAAACTTGTCTGACCTATAGGTTCTGTAGCGGAAAATTTCCGGACAAAACTGAGGCCACGATTGGCGTAGATTTCCGAGAAAGACAAGTTGATTTAGAAACTGAACAAATAAAGGTGAATAGTAGCTCTTTGAAAAAGAACTCTGACGGTTGATATTTATCATTTTTAATTTTGACATACCGTCAGAGTTCTTTCCTTCAGTTAAATTTGCAGAGCACTATTTGTGTAACCTGATTAAGGCATCATAAAATTCCCAAAACCGAACACATTGAGCGATTTACTCACTTTAAACTGCTTGGCTGTGAAGTATCATCATTAAACAATCATTCTGGTACCAATAAATGTCTCCAATGGTAAATTCCACTGAGTTTGAGCATGTTGTTGTCAGACACTAACTGAAAACCGAAAAACAAAACTGTGTTTGGCCACTGGGTGGCAGTGCCAACAACATGTTCAACTCTGTGGAATGTATAGTGGAGACATTTATAGGTATGATAATGATTGGTTAATGATGTTACTTTACAGCCTAGCAGTTTAAAGTGAGTAAATCACTCAGTTTATTTCGTTCTTATGATTTAATGATGCTTTAGTCAAGTTGCGCAAAATTCTCTCTGCAAATTGAATCAAAGGAAAGAACTCTGACAGTATAGCAAAATCAAATATGATAAATATCACCCGACAGAGTTCTTTTTAAGGAACTAAGGTGAATTGCCTGTTTTTGATTAGACAATGATCGCTAAATAATAGACAAGTTTCATATCTTAACTTGACTTCCATATGTTATAGACAATGAATGCAGTGGATAGGATTTTAAGACCAGAAATTTGTCAAGCAAAGTTAATGTTTTGAAAGCTTACAGCTACTGATAACATGTGACTTAAACACTTATCAATCAATGGATCATACAGTTACTTATATTGAATTTACATTCTTACCTCTCTTCCAATTATTGACCTACAAAAACGTAAATATAGAAAAAGTTCAAATTAAGTTTCAGTTAGGTTTTAGCATTTGGATTTCTGTTGATATAAAGATATATGAATTTGTGGAACTCCCGAAAAATTTTAATATGCCAAGTTGTTGTGTGTCATGTTTTTCTCTCTGCAATCATATTCTATAATGAATTTTATGTGGTTTAAGAAGTCTTATGGTTCTTGTTATTTTTTGTGTGTTTTAGCTCCAGTTATGGGATACTGCAGGACAAGAGCGTTTCAGAAAAAGCATGGTGCAACATTATTACCGAAATGTTCACGCTGTGGTCTTTGTGTATGATGTCACCAAAATGAGTTCTTTTGACAACATGCCACAGTGGATAGAAGAATGTGATCAACACAATTTGAATATGGACATTCCTCGTATATTAGTGGGCAATAAGTGTGATGTGAAGGACAAAATTGCGGTGAACACAAATATGGCCCAGAAATTTGCTGACTCGCACAACATGCCTTTGTTTGAAACCTCAGCAAAGGATGACCAGAAAGCAGACCATGTGGAAGCCATTTTTATTACCATAGCCCACAAATTGAAAAATTCCAAGCCTATGATGCCAGCTTACTTAGCTCGGTTTAATTCCCAAGATCTTCAGCAATCTCGAGTTATAAACATAGGTCATTCACATGTACACCCAGCAGAGGAGGATAAAAAAGACAGCTGTGCTTGTTAGACTCTGTTGTTTTAGTTATTCTGATGTGTCAACTGAAGGTTAATGCATTCACTTAGTTTAAGAATCTGAAAAAGTTATGAGAAACTTACAAAAATTGATTCCCAAAAGCAATTTTCCTCTTTGTAGAGCGATTTTTATATCTCTATAATAGCCATGTTAGGCATGAGTCTTAATTACAAAAACTAATTCTGTTTTTTTTCTTTTTCTTTTCTAGACAATTTCTCTCTCTCTCCTGTAATTTCAAGAGATCGTTATGGTTTGGTTTTAAAGAAAGGGTTTTGTTATTATATGGTGTAACTTTAGTAACTTTATAGTAGTAATGTAAATGCTTGCATTTCATGTACTTCATCTGCCGGCCTCTTAAGGTCAGGTTTATTGTGGGAATGTTGATGCTGGTCAGGTCTGTGTATTAAAAAGCATTTTTCCATAATTACATACTCATAGTATTAATGCAATCTTGAGACAGATTTTGCCTGGCAAATGGAAATAGGTATTATAACATTTAGTTGAAAAATGTAATACAAATGTAATTTTGTAAATATATTCTTTTTGCAATTTTGTCTACCATATGAAAAAAGATACATCTTTTACAATGAAATGGCTGGTCATAGTCAACAGAAGAATACTGTTGTTTTCCATGGTAAGACAGTGTCCAAGCCTTTAGCTGATATGTGGGAACCCATGAATTAATCCTGAATTTCTGTCATTGATAATACATTAACTAAATAAGACATTGTTGCCCTACTAAATTAATCAATGCATAGGATCTCCCTTATATTGTTTTCTGTTACCTAGGTCATGTGTTCGTGTTAGTTTCGGTTTCACTTATCAATTGAGAAACTAGACCACTCTGGTCATATCATATTACTTATGATAAGAAAAAAGTGCCAAAGGATTGTTACTTTGGACAATAATACTCACAACCAAAAGAAGGGAGCAATACAATTTACAAAAGTCGTGAATCTTATTGATAACATTAAAAGGAGACCTTTGATTGCTTTGAAGGAACACAAAAATAACACACCTTAGAAATGGATTTGAAGTTCCAAAGGCACTGCAAGCTGACCGATTTTGACGCTACCGGTTTATGAAATTTGATATAAAACTTTAGATACTGTTCAATAAAGTGGAAATGTGTATTATTTTATTACAATTTGAAAATAATCCATGTAGATTATTTGTTTTGACAATGTTAGATTTTCACAGTTTGACTGCTACAGGGCTTTGTAAGATCACAATTTTATTTTGCAACACACTTATATTCAACCAACGAGGTGTTAGAGGTTTAATTGTCTTTTTGTTGTTCAAATCCTTCGCACTGTGATAATATTTTTTATCAGAAAATCTAAATAAATGAGAAATTAGTTTCTTTCTAATTAGTTATGGTTGTTGGGAACATATCTCTGTACAAATTAAAGGACCTTATTTTTATGTACATTAGAATATATATGTAAACTATCACATAAAGCTAAATGGTAAACATTGTATATTAAATAATTTGCTGGAACTAGAAAATGGCTATGGATACTTATTTAACCTTGTATATTATTTGCTGGATATTTTTATTTGTGAATTATTTTGACCTCTTTGGGGTTTCTATTATTTTGTATATATACACACATGCTAATTGTGGGACAGCAAAAGGTAAAATTGACTATATAAAGTCTAGTCTTTGATATTTAATGTAGTTTATGACTCTGGAAAGCAAAATCATGTGCACATATAGATCGGTTGAGATAATCTTCCTGATCTTGGATAACTACGCTTTCTGTTTTTTTAATATCTATCAATTGAATGTCAAAGCACTCTTGGCAACGCAAATCAGTCATGTAATTTATAATTGAAGTCTGAATGAAGTGATTGTGTTATTCTTGTGTTAATTGTAAATGTTGTTGGCTTCCTGAACTTTAAGCTGTGATCTTGTACTCTCTGTAACTAAGGGTAAATAGCGTCTTACTTCAGATTTGTTCTTTTCCTCTTTGGAATTTATGGTTAAGTATCTAAAATATCGATAGCATTGATGGGCTGTATAAGTGTATTAGTCAAGTAACAGACCTTGGTGAAATTAAATCATAAATGTACTTGTAAACCACTGCAACTTTGTGTTGTTGATTCATTGTCTACGACTTAATATGTCTAATTATTGAAAGTAAACACATGCAACGGCGACACTTGACTTTTATAAACCGCCTTGCAAATTCGAACACTTGCATTGTAAGTAACTCGTATGCAATGCAAAGTGGACATGTTACGAAATCCAAGCCTCTAGGATGTTTAATTTCGTCTTTTCCGATGTTGATATTTGTTATAACTCGTAAAGAAACCCGTATGATTTGAGCTTTTATGGATATATTGTTCTCTGGCCAGTGCTAAACAGTGCCTAAAACCACTCCCTCAGCGAGACCCAGAATATAGATATCAAAATAACATTTCACTTCGTGCAGGATAATGGGGTTACGTCTAGCCCAGCGGTTCCTATTTTCCAACAAGACAATAGTGGGTTATTGCCCAAAAACCTTTTTTTTTCTGCATTGTAAATATACACGTTACAGCTTCTATATATATAT